>MU683775.1:93618-132561 GCA_026770625.1 Nicotiana glauca
CATGTGTAACAAGCTCGGTACATATGATGTGTATGCACCGGCTTGAGGGGGAGTGTTAGATATGTAGTCTTGTCCCACATTGGAATAGGAATAGAATGTCCTTGTATAGTATAGCTATAAATAAGGACCTCTTGTATTGTATTGAACACACAATATATCAATATATCATATTTTCTCCCGTGCCTTCTCACATAAACATCTGGCTTGCTATTGAATCCTTCCAAAAGCTTTGCTTCCCATGCTCCTAAAAAAGGATACTCCAAAACTAACACAAAAAATATTTAAGAAAAACTAAGTATAAAAGAAAGCAGTAAAGTGGGTTGTCTCCCAACAAGCGTCTGATTTAACGTCATTGCACGACGTGAACCACTCGAGCGTATGAATTGGATCCCCAATTTGGATTCAAGCTTATGATTATGCTACTGGGGTGGTACAAATTCTTGCGAGCAAAAAATTAAATAAATTCTCATACACTTTTTTTGCACCCGACCGAGGAGTGTCACATTGCCTGGATGACCTTGAAAATTTCAAAATATAAGGTTCATATACCTCTTCCCTTGACTTTTTTTATGCTCATACATATCAATTCTCATTTTACCATCCGAACGTAATATAGAGAAGTGTTTGGAATGAGGCCCGACACGCTCAAATACTTGAACTTCAAGATTTTTAGCCTCCTCGACACAAATTATACTCGAGTCAGCTAAATTTATATCCTTAATGTCATTGCATGACTCTAGTATTATTTCTTCAACATTGACATTATCAAATTCTAGCTGGTTAGAGTGTTGGTGTTCTATTCTGGACCTCCCCATTGGCACCTTAATTTCTGTCTCTAATGCACACTGCTCCTAGCTACTATCCATAATATTAACTTGTTGAGCATTAAAAGCTTCAACTAGTTGACTCATTCGAGCCTCCAAGTTGTAAATAATTGCCTCTTGCCTTTGCATCTACAGTTGTATCTCCTTATTATTTTTCACAAGGTACCTTAGCATATCCTTGATCTCTTTTAGGTTATCATCCCTGGGTTCTTTATTCCTATTAACTTCATAATAAAAAGTAAAACCATCATAGTAAGGGGTTGGATGAGGATAAGAAATATAAGCACAATTATCAAAGTGACCATTTTGAGCACCACATACATCACACACATTCCACAAATAAGATTGAGTTGGCGCACATAACTCGCCCACAGGAATATTTTAATAATCTTGCCACGGGTGGTTTCCTTCAAAATATGTATAAGGATCAACAGTAGAATTAGCAACACCTAAACTCCTATGATTCCAAGATGTCATTTTTTTCAAATTAACAAGTAAAATAAAATAAAATTTTAAAAAAAAGAACAAAACAAAAAAGTTCAAACTTGAAACCTAGCAATATATACAACTACAACTACAGCGTTAGTTCCCCGGAAATGGCAAAAAAAATTGATCATGCCCAACTCTAGTCCTAAAAAGGATAAGCGGTCGATGCAAATATAATCTGGTCTAAAAGTCTGAAGTAAAATCCTACAGAGAATTAAGGCTTAGCTACAACTGTTCAATATCACTAAGAAGATAAGCTCGAACAATTCTTGAGTTATAAATATAAAGATTCTTATGTCTAACTAATTAACTAATAAATTAAAGTAGTAAATTAAAAACTAAAAATACTAAAGGTTGGAGACTAAATTAAGGAGGTCTAGAGTTATAATTTTCCCAATTGTCGAAATCCTTCCCGCTACATCTTCTATAAATTCACCTATTTATTCTCTACTGATCGGGAGCACTGGACTTATCGTAATTCTCTCTCTCGAGCAACTATAATAATGTACTAGTCGTATTCTCTCAAATTACGCTAGCTCACACTTTTTCACCGCTCATTATGATCATGTCAAAGCTACATTATCTCTAATTCCGTTTTTAAACCCATCGTACTGAACTTTCATATATGGTAGGAGTGATGTAGTTCAACAACCACCTAAATATGTACTCTTTTTAAAACAATACATAATAAATAGGAATCTTTAATTGAGAGCTCTTCAATTAACTAAAATTAGCACGTAGTTGAACGAATAGAAAAATTCAAAGACTCAATTATATAATGTATCAAGAATTCATCCTAAAAAGGTTCCATCAAAACCCTAGACAATAAAATTAGCTACTCATAAAAGTATGTAAAATTATAATACTAAAATTTATAACCAATAATAGAAATAGGAAAAAGAAAGTGAAAAACTCGTAGAAGAATTCTCCGTCTTGCTCCTTGTGTGTTCTAGCCTCCTTAGGTCGAATCCTCCATTCAAAAGTGAGTTTAAGGACTATTCATATGTGATAGGGTTTGCATGGGAAAAAATAATACAAGCCCACTTCGAAACAGCCTTTCCAGGCTAGCTCGTTCACTCTCCCGTGCGCACGCGAGAGTGAACAAGCAAAGTTCTTATCTTTTTCTTTTTCTTCCTGGTCTCTCGTGCACTTCCATGCCTTTTTGCCTTAATTCACTATTTTGTTCAAGCTCCCCTCAACTAGCTTTTTCACTCTCTTGTGTGCACACGAGAGTGAACGAGCAAAGTTCTTCTTTTGTCTCTTAGCCCCGGATCAACTTCTTTTGCTCGCATTTCGTCCAACTTGCTCTTTCACATAAGAATGCACATAATGAGCACAATTCACCACAAAAAATCATGTAACCTCCCGCATTCACACAAGTTCTAAGTTGAAAGTACACCAAAAAATATACATTTTCACCGTATATCAATGGCATAAGACAGCTAGAAGAATCAATGAAAAGTTAAGAGAACCAACCTTCCGAGTTATACTCCGTTACCACAAATATCACATTTTATACATAGCTCGACGGTACCTCCGATTGAACAAAATGGAGCAAATTCGATTGAAGCCCCCGAGATGAGGAAAAGAAAAGAGAAGAAAATGTAAGGTTTTGGTGAGACTCACGTCCATTGCCGGCTACCGGAGCACCCCAAGTTGTTACCATTCTAGCACGTAAAACACACCATATAAACATCACATACAAAATACGTATGGAGTATATAAATAGGTCAAAATACTTTGTTGAACGTTTTCTAATTACCAAATTAAATAAAAGTAAGATCGGATGTCAAACTCTTATTTCTAGCTTTACTAAGCAAATGTGAATAGCATATATATTATTTTCATCCACACTATGATCGCAGTTAGTGCTTCTTTCTAGGCCAAATACATATAGAGCCCCCTAAAGTTGGCATCAAATTATTGTTGTAACACTATATCTGGGACTTGTTTCAATTAAACACTTTAATATAAGTCAATATGTACCCATCAAATCTCTCATGACTAACCAATATAAAAGATATAATGGGTGGAGTTCACGCAACTAACATGGCAAAACTAACAAATGAGAAAGTGCCATGTGGATTTTGAGCTAAAGAAAAGCTTTTAAACAAAATAAATAAATAAAACATCAGAAGAAAAAAAGCAAAATGAATAAAACTATATCATCTGCCGCTGCCGTAGTCCCCTCCCCCTACTATTTTCAGGAAAATTCTCCGAATCTTCTTGTGCTGAAACAAAATAGCTGATGAAAAGTACATCTATAACTATGGCAAACACAAGGTTACTCGATGGCGGAATGTGTTAGGTGATATGAATGGTGATGTTGGTGAGACAGTGATGGAGGGGGCTGAGGTCGACGGAAAAAATGGTGAGACAGTGGTGTTTTCCAGTCATCATTTGCGGTTAACTCCGGTAGTAACTAATTCTTTTTTCTTCAGAAAGATGCAGGAAATCCATGGATATTTCAGGCCTCCTTTACAGAATTAGACTATCACAATCTTTTTCATCTTTTGTCACTAAATATTTTGGCATTTTCTACATATTTTAATACTTCTTTAAATATTTTTCAAGAATTTTGTATCTTTCATAGTGCTTCCCGCCTGCATAAATTACAAATTTTTTACCTAATAATACACCAGCAAAGGCAACATTAAGAAAAAATATCTATAGATGAAGATCGAAGGGGAAAACGATTTCGGATGCAGTTGTTAATGGAGGAGACGAATGTAAAAATATTGAATGCGGAAAACTAATAGTGTTCGGCCGCTGCATTTTTTACAGTAAGGTAGAGGGGGTGGAGGGAGAAAGGAGAGAAAAAATTAAAAATAAAATTTTGGATTCTCACGCTCCTAAAAGAAGTGTTGGTACACACACTGTGCTACATAAATTATATGTGTCTACTAGGCACATTTTAGATATAGCCCAAGTGTTCTATGGAAAACACTGTTAGTTGAGGTGCCTAAGTGAAAATCGAAGCCAAATTTAAGGAGCTGACTATGTATTTGGCCTTCTTTCTAGTACTATGTATGTACCATCTATCGATATAATATGCTAGCACAAACTAAACAATCTCTTTGTCTATAATATCTCTTTCAAAAGTCTTTGCCTCAAATGTGTTGTCGGTTATATATTCTTGGCTAATAGATCGACCCAGGACAAGAACATGCTCGCCTGTGGGATGGGCTTTTTTTTATCTTTACACAAATAGTTAGCTCAATTTGTTATTTAGTCGATATATATTATATATAAATAAATAATAGGGCTAACAACAAAAAGTTTTTTATTTTAGTTCGACCTGTTGTCACATATAAAATAATGGACGGTATAAATTTAGCTACCCTTTTTCCACCGGATTCATTGCAGGAAAGAATTTTGATGGAATTCAGTGACAGTCCACTCCTTAGGTCCAAGGTGCCTTCCAATGGCAATGAGAGTTCTCCTCTAAGGGAGTTCACAGTTGTGACCTCAGTTATTGAAGGAGAGGTCGACCAGGCATTGGCGGGGAGGATTGCAACTAGGTTGATCATCCGGTATTGGGGGCGGGAAAACTGACATGGGCTCTATTTCTTATGACCTTCAGTCTTTCTCCTAAGAACCCTCTTTCTATTTAAAGGGTTGAACGTGGGGCTGTTCTTATTTTACTGGAGGGGTTTGAATTAGCTCCTCCTGATCGTTTACAATCTTCCAGAGTGCGTGGTAAATCTAGGATTCAAAGTCATTGGGTTCTGCTACTCGTATATGTACAATTTTTTTTACACGCATAAACATGCATAGTTCAAATTAATCGCAGTTAATTCTTAAACCCCTTGTGTTTAGTCTATCGCCACTATACCAACTATGTCCATTTATAAGTAGCTTACTATAAAAATTGACAAATTCGTAAAATATTACTAATATAAACCTAATATTACCAATATTAGTCAATAGCTATTTGTAGCAAAAAAAGATTAAGTTTTTGCTTTATTTTAAGTGGGCGTTATTAGAATAGATTTGGTACATCTTAAGGATCTTGAATCTCAGTTGGAATAATTTGGTAGAGTTTTGAGGTGGTTTGAATTAAAAATTTGAAGTAAAAGATGAACATGAAAAGAAAAATATATTTATTACACTGTGTATCACATATGTATCATATTGTATCAAATGTGTACATGTATATCCATGTATAACTATGTGTGAGATCCACGCATAATTCATGTTTGATACATGTGTCGCAGAATAATTTTTTTGAACTCGATTTTTAAACACGAATTTTGACACCAAATCAGTCCAAATCATCTCCAATCTTCCTCAAATTTTGTTTATTAAGTCATCTATATGTTTTTAATGAATTATAATTTATATATATATATATATATATATATATATATATATATATATATATATATATATCACCTTGTTTGCTACCTCATCCGTGAAATTTCCTTTCCCTCTTTCATCTAATATTCATCTAATGTTGCTGATCACGCTTAAAAATATGGAAGGAGATCTTTGCATGTGATTTTTGGAGAAAAAGAACCTTATTTATTTGGGTTCTTCATTTTTAATATATGTTTGGCTAGTTTTGATAAGTCTATGATTAATGGCTAGAGATTGGTAACTTAGTATTTATTTGGGACATTTCTGTAAGATTTCGTAAAAATAAACTCATTATATATGATTATATACATATTATTCATGAATTATACATATATTGTAACGACCCGATCGGTCGTTTTGAGCTTTTGTACTTTGATCGCTAGTTCTCGGGCATGACTTGTACTGTTTGGTATATTATGACTGATGTAAATCATTGGTTTTGGTTTTCTCGAAAATCGGAATGAATTAGAAATAATAGTTCTCAGTTGTAACTTGAAATTTGGAAAGGTTTGACCAAGATTTGACTTATTTATATATGAGCTCGGATCAGAATTTTTATGATTTGGTTAGATCCGTTGGGTGATTTGAGACTTAGGAGCGTGATCGGAATGTATTTTGAAAGTCCGTGGAAGGTTTAGGCTTGAATTGGCGAGAGTGAGATTTTTGTGTTTTCCGGTGGATAGGTGAGATTTTGATATAGAGGTCAGAATGGAATTCCGAGAGTTGCAGTAGCTTCGTTATGTCATTTGAGATGTGTGTGCAAAATTTCAGATCTTTCGGATATGGTTTGGTTGGGTTTTTGATCGAAAGTATATTTCGAAAGTTTTTAGAAAACTCAGGCTTGAATCCGATGTGTTTTGAGTAATTTGTTGTTGTTTGAGGTGTTTTGATGATTGGAACAAGTTTGAATAAGGTTTTGGGATATGTTGGTATCTTTGGTTGAGGTCCCGGGGGCCTCGGGTGAGTTTCGGAGGGTGGAACCAATCATTTGAAGTTGAAGAAAATTGCAGATTTTGGTCTTCAGCAGTTGAAGGCATTTTACTCTTCGCGTTTGTGAGAAAACCCTCGCATTCGCGAAGAGTTAGTTGAGGGAGGTGGAAATTTAGCTTCCACGTTCGTGAGGCAGTCTACGCGTTCGCGAAGGGCTGAGAGATTGTGCATCGCGTTCGCAGTTGTGGTCTCGCGTTCGCATAGAAGGATAGAGCAGCTGGAGCTTCAGTGGAATTAAGTCATCGCGTTCGCGAAGGAAGGAACGCGTTCGCGAAGGTCAAGGCTGGGGAAGCATTGCGTTCGCGGCTGGCATGTCGCGTTCGCGTAAGGTAAAAGTTGGTCAACGTAAGTTTGTGCTACGCGTTCGCGAGGCGTTGACCACGTTCGCGAAGAAGGAATGTCAAACCTGGGCAGAATGTTATAATTTCATTTCATCCGCGATTTTGGGTATATTTTCACCCATAGTTAATCATTTTGAGAGATTCTTGGTGGAGATTAAAGAGGGATTCAAGGGGAATCGACTGGAGGTAAGATTTTTGAACTTAAAACTCATTCTATTGTGAAATCTACCTAGAAAATCATGGAACTTAAGCTAAAAATGGAAGAAACTAGGGCTTGGGATTTGAAGGACCATTTGGGTCGGATTTGAGAACTTTTGGTATGTATGAACTCGTGAAGAGATAAGAAACTCGTTGATGTAAAAAATTTTAAATTTCGAGAAGTGGTTCTGGTGCTCGGGTTTTGGTAATTTTGGGATTTGTGCCCGATATTGATTGTTTGTGCTTGGGCTTTGTTCCCTTAGCATATTGTGATGTATTCATTCTGATTTTGGATAGATTCAATGCGCGTGGAGGCCAATTTGAGGGGCAAAGGCGTTGCGAGCTAGAGATTTCGCCGGTTTGAGGTGAGTAATGATTGTAAATAATGCCCTGAGGGTTTGAAACCTCGGATTGCACATCGTAGTGCTATATTGAGGTGAGACATGCACTTGATGATGAGTGTGGGGTTGTTTACTACTGGAGATTGTGACTTGGTCTGTCCCGATTGATAATTTTACCGCGTATTTGACTGAAACTTAATTATTAACATCATGACTTGGGCTGATTGCCATACTTGGGCTTCGTGCCAACTATTTGAACCCTTTGGGGATTTTTATCACTATTTCCTTACTGTTTTGACTTATTACTTGAACTCAGTCATATTATTTTTCACTGTTTTACAACTCAGCCATTTTTACTCAGTTTTGAGACTTAAATAATATTTTTAAATGATGTTTTGGGATGAGAACCACTGCTTTACTAAAGCCCGAGGGGCTTGCGATAATTTTTGAATTGAGTGCGGCCGAGGGCAGATGTGAGAATACACTAAGTGATATGAAGCCGAGGGCTTGAGATACATTTATACACCATGAGGTGGCTTGAGTGATGTGAGGCCGAGAGCCAAAAGTTGATGCCACAAGATGGCTTGACATTGCGCTTGGGCCGTAAGGGGCCCCTCCGGAGTCTGCACACCCCCATTGAGCGCGGGTACTTATTGTGATATGAGAGTAAGCTCGAGGGGCTGATATTGTTCTAAGAGTGAGCCCGAGGGGCTGATATTGTTCTGAGAGTGAGCCCGAGGGGCTGATATTGTTCTGAGAGTGAGCCCGAAGGGTTGGTACGATTCTGAGATATTGCCCGAGGGGCGAACCTTTATATGTTCATCTTTCATATTTACTTGTCATTTTACCTGTTATACTGTGGTATTTATGTCCGAGGGGCGGATCTTTTGTGCTTATCAGCACTAATTGTATTGCATTCATTTGCATAACTGTTGAAAAAGTCATTTTCTAAAGAGGTTTAAACTGGGTTAAGATGTTTTCAAAGATTTCACAGCTTCATTGCTTTTTCTCAAAAGGTTTTACACTACTTCTATACAGCATGTTGATTTGCTTTACCTGACTTCTTACGGCTTAGTTGTTATTTAGCATTATTATTCACTGAGTTGGAGTGCTCACTTTACTCCATACACCTTGTGTGCAGATGCAGGTATTTATACACTCGGTAGCGTGTTTTGGTGTCACGCCCCAAAATCGAGGGGCACGACCGGCGCCCGACCGGGTAGCCCCAGTCAAGCAGACCTGGGTGCCTTTCCTATCCCACATGTTACCCCGTAATTTCATTGCTCATTAATCAAAGGAATTAGCCTTTTTTTATAATTAACACACCATTTTACAAACATGCATGGTTACTTAAGAGGTTTACAACTTACATCACCCAACATACAAAATACATATTTACATAAGTTTACAACCCACGTTCACTGTCTATGGAGCCTCTAAGGATCCAAAAGGATGATATAACACTTGCCGGTAACAAGTCTCCGGCTATACCTTAGACCAAAAACCAGAACAAGACTCCAAAATAAAAAGTGTCATGAACCACGCAGCGCCCCGAGAGGAAAGGGGCTCACCAATGCAGCTGACGGAAGGTGAAGGGGAGCTACGGCCGGTGGACTGGAGTACCTGCTACGGATCCACCTACAATCATAACACGAATGTAGCGCCCCTGGCAAAAAGGGACGCCAGTACATTTGAATTGTACTGGTATGTATGAATAAACTTTGCCTTAAGTAAACTCAAACCATACATAAGTAGCAAGTAGTAATGGAATCAACAATCAAATACACATGAAAGGAAACAATCAAGCTCAACAAGATTACAAACTCTCCATTTCCCTTTCAACATTTTCACATCAATGATTTCACAACTTTTTCATATTTTCATTTCAATAGTGATTTCGATAACTTTCCACCCTTATTACCTCGGCCACCCTTATCACCACAACCCACACCTTATTACTTTGTGTTGCGGCATGCAACCCGATCCCACCGAAACAATCACAATTCACAAACAACACAACAACAACAACAACAATTCACAAAGAACAACAATCAACAATTCTTAAGGACAACAACAACAATTTGCAATGAATTTCCGTAACCATCAATACCTCTTTCATCATATTCAACAGTTCATATGCAATTTAAGTCACCACAATAATTTCCCACAACAAGCCAAGCATGTTATTACCTCAGTTGTTTCGATTGCATCAATTACAAGTTCTTTCCATCATTTATTTCTCGACTCTTACCACATAACATATTTACATCCACACATTCGGTTTATTGCCAATTACTTACACCATTATATCGGGAGACTTAACCACGAACACTCAAATCATGCCAATCACAAGAATTTCACAAATAATCCATGTAGATATCATATACCAAATATTCGTACACCAAACAAGGTGATTCTACAAAGGTCAAAGTTAGCCATACATACCTGGAGTCGAATTCCCTTTTAACCTTTACTTTCAATTAACCAAATAGTCTAGCAACGTCAATCTAGTGCACAAGTTAACACATATGACTTAGAATTGAAGCTCACAAGTTTTACTCAAACTTATTTAGGTTATATGAACAATTGTTTACTCCTACCCAATTCCTCTTACTAGATTTTAGGTTTTAAAAAGACATGCATGTATATTTTCAACCATTATTTTCAAAAATTAATGCATGAGACTCCCCCCTAGTTTACACCTTAAAATCAATGAAAAAGGGTTAGGGATTTTACCTACAAGAATAGGGGTGAAGACAATTACTTTGAAATTCCCTGGCCCGGATAGTTTTGAAGAATTAAATTGATGGAGATGACTTTCTCTCTCAAGAACCCTCTCCTCCCCCTCTCTTATTTGATCAGAAAATGTGTTAAAAATGAGAGGTTGGGGTGTTTTATTGAAAATGGGTCGGGTGTGAAAATTTAGAAAAATTGGAGCCGAGTCAGGTTTGCGGTTGCATTTTGCGATCGCATAACAGGAATGCGGTCCGCATAGTGGACCGCAAAAGTGCTCTAAAATTCTGGATGTTCTGTTTGGGTTTGCGACGAAAATACGGTCCGCATACCCGATTTGCGATCGCATAATGCACCACATTTTTTACCTTAAATTTGACTGACACCCTGTTTCCCTTTGCGGTAGAAATACGGTCCGCATATCAGTTATGCGGTTGCATAATGCACCGCATTTTGACCTCCATTTTAACCAAACGACTGAATCAATTTGCGGTAGAAATGCAGTCCGCATACCTGGTTTTGGATCAAATTCTAGACTGCATAATAGCATTTTTCTGGAAACTTTTATTCTTTGATTTTTTTTAAATGCTAAACCAGTACAAAGGGTCCGAACACATATTTGGGACTTGACCCTACGAGCTATTAGGTTTTGAGGACAAATTTTTCACGGGGCATTACATCCTCCCCCACTTAAAATCATTCGTCCTCGAATGAGGATCTTGAAAATCAGTTGGTCTTGAAAACATGGTATGCAAATTCCCAATTCTTCATTAACTCCTATATTTTTAGAAAATTTCGCCAGAGTTTCCTTTGTAAATAGACACATCCACCTGTCAGAGAGCCCCCGAAATATATTTCCAAACACCATTACATAATTCCTGTTATCCCTATAACATTTACACAATTCATTTCCTCAATATTTGCACATATTCAATCACTTGTTACATTTTGCACATAAATTAGTCACTTCAAGGAATTCTATACAATCTAACCACTTCAACATACTATATGCTTTTCAATTAATCGTTACCAATCTACACTACCATTAGTTGTTTACTTATCACATGAGTTTTTGTCAAACTTTCATTTACCAAAGAAAGGTTCACATGACTCAAAACAATCACAACATACACAATTCTTGCACGACTTGAGGAATTTCAATAGTAAAGCATTTAGGAAGAAAAGATGGGGTGTCTTTGCACCAATTTGGGCACAATATCAGTTTGTTTAGGGATAAGAGTTTGCACGATTACTACTAGACTTGCTCAAACAGATGGAGATATTTTTCTTTCATTTCATCTTCCGCTTCCCATGTAGATTCCTCAACTCTTTGACTTTGCCACAATACTTTGACTGAAGCAACTTCCTTGTTTCTCAATTTACGGACTTGCCTATCAAGAATAGCAATCGGGATTTCTACATACGATAACTCTTCATTGACCTCGATAGACTCAACTGGCATGATGGTGGATGGATCTCCAACCACTTTCTTTAACATAGACATGTGAATCCATAAAATATATGGCGAACAACGATGGGGACACTTCATACTCCTAGTGCGGCCTAATGTGGAATACACTTATGCAACCTTTATTATCAACTCACATAACATCTTCAGGGGAAAATATTGAGAATAGCCTTCTCACCCTCCAAACTCTAAATCTCTAGGCGAACACTCACACTAAACCCTCGATGACCTTCAACAATTACTCTAAGATGTGCTATCATAACTGACCATAAAATTACCTATCAAATAAATATGTGATTACACTGTGAAGCTTCATTTTTAACTCGTCTGAACTTACAATATCCAATGAATATAATACAATGAGGAACAACAGAGTTCAATATCAGGCTAGAATTATTCAGGAATCCATTAATGCGCTGAGTAGAGTACTTTCTAAGGTTATATGCTAAGGGACACGAAAGTTACAACTAACGACACTGGCATGGTTAATCATTGTGACGACGTTAATTATTACACAAATGAGGCATAAGGGTAAGTAGTACATTGGCAATAGGAATCATTAAGAAGGAATATTCAAGTACATGACCCAATCGTTTCCTATAGTGAAGGGAAAATCAATTCATGCTCTGGTACCTTGAATGCGATATGGGATTCAAAATACATAAAGTGGAATTACACTCCTAACGTTAGCTGACATAAGGAATCTATGTCATAAGCCCATGAGGATGAAAATGAAGTTAAAACACTTATGAGATTATCATAACTTAAACAGCTTAACCCTCCCTGACAAATGACCCTATATGAGAGAACTAAAGGTATGACAACTTGTTTTCCAAATCAATATGCTCATGATATGTGCAAAAATCTGAAGGCATCTAACTCACCCCTTTCACGAGTAAAACCAAATAGATCAGACATCAAAATGTTGGGATGAAATCATGTACTGGTTAGAGGCATTCTAATGATTAACATGACGCTCCGGGGAGAAAGACAAATGACACTCCTATTCACCCAAGGAGGTGTAATACCAAGGGTAGCAAAACTCCCCTCTCATGACAATGATCTAGTCAATTATTCTAGAAGCCGAGTGAGAAGAAAGCCACATAACCCATCCAATCCGACCCATTTAAGACTTTGGAAAAAGGGGACACACTTTGGTTTGAAATCAGGGCAATTTCAGCCTGAGCTCAAAGAAAAATCATTACTTTTGAAACCCATGAGACAAGACCTCGTAGACCTAGAAAATCAATAACAATGACGAGAAGGTACTTAAAACCATTACGAGTTGGTATAAAACAAACCTCAAAGTGCCCACATAGATAAGTTCGAAAGAATGAGACGTCTTAATGCATTTATCGAGGAGAAGTAACCTGAGTTATCTAGTCACATGGATAAGCAGAGCAGGTAAATGGTTGTTAGAAGAACATCTACAAAGAATACCAGCAATATTTATTTATTCCAACTAAAGGAATATGTCCCCTTCCTTAATGCTACAAGACTTCCTCTTTGATGCTATGAAACATAAATGAATTTTACAATGAGAGTTATCAGATATCATAGATAGTAGTGTAGCAAAACTAATGAGCACCATTTGGAACCAACAAGCTTAAACTAAGTCGAAGATATTAGAAGTCCATAGTAAATGGGGATTTACTTACTTTCAGTGTCCTTTAAGAAAAGGGTACTTGTAGAGTATAAAAAAATGAGGGGAATTTAATCAAATCGTATAGTTGGATGACTAGTCAAGACATTGAGATAATATTATGGGTAAATAACACACTATGCAAGACAAATGAGAAGAAAGTGAAAGAGCCTTATGGAAGTAACCTTTATATTGTATCCACTAGGAAGGGTGGTAACACAAAGCGATTATGAGAAGCTACATTTTTTTTGAAAGAAGATCTTTGTATGAAGTCACGTGATGTATAGCTCTAGAATTCTAAAATCCAATTATTTTTAGCAACTCTACTTCATAATGAAGCAGTACAACACACTTCTACACAACCAGCTATTGCAACCCACATTGGGAGATGCTATAAGACTTAACGGAGAGAAAGACTTTGACATATGAATATGTTACTAGGTGTATTTCTCCTTTGTCAACCCAAAACCAAAAGGCGAGAGTTAGACTGATAAGCAGATCGTTAGACTAGCATAACTGTAGATAATCTATTATCGGAAAGAGATCATTCAATTTTAGTAATTGCGGCATGCTATCAACCCTTGATGAACTTGAAGTGATATGAGAACCCAATGAGATAGTATAGAATAATCATGGTGGGTCTGCAGATGTTCACAATGAGTTCTTTATAGATTTTAACTTGAGAACTACCCAGATGCTAATGAAATACAGAAGAATATGAGAAACATTCGTTGTGCTATAATAACCCCCAAAGGTGTGCTTGGTCTTGACGGAGAGCCTAGTAAGGATCCTTACGAGACAGAAAGTGTTACAATGACTCATAGAAGGATATGTTCTCTCATGGTTATCGAACAAGTATGGGGAAACTAGCACAATGAATTCACTAACTAAAGAACATAATGAACACATGTTACTGAGGTGGAAAAGGAAAGTAAACATTTGTTATGAGCTGGACATGCTTCTGCTATTATTAACTCCCAACTGCAATATACGACCATGCCATGAGCAACCACAATACTAAGACAAAGTGAGCTACTTACTGCGGGATGCCCCAAGTGGACACAAAAGTTATGGCGACACAAGATCTTCCTATGACGTGGATGTGAGGATCTCAATTTTCAGAGAGAATTTATGCACACGGTGACCATTTCGATTGACATGCACTCATGTGAGGTGTTAAGGTACGCTCTTATGTTACTAGGCAGTGAGAAGCTTTCATGATGATATTCACAAGAGAGTAGATTGACTGTTCAAATCATCTACGCCATATACACAACTGAGTAAAAGAGTGACTCGAGAAGGATCGCAACACTGGGATGCTTTGCATGGAACTTGACACCACATAGGTAAACTTTACGATGGTGTATGTATAGGCACAAGCGAGTAGACTATGTCTATTTAAATAAAAATATTTTGTAAAAATTCATCGAATATAGTCCCTTGGTGAGAATTTAGGAAAAGCAAGTGGGAAGTATCAATCCTAGAGTTATAACTCAATTCAAGGGCATAATTATAGAACTTAATTCCACAAGAATGTAAATAAGAGAATTCATAATAAAGTAGACTCACGAATAGTGCGTCTCGTTCAAAGAGTCGATACATGCAATGTTTTGTTATTCAATATCTTGTTAAGACCATGTTTATGAGAACTCTTTAATATGGATGTACATATACAATGGGTAGAAATTTTCATTTGACTCCCTAAATGACGTTAGGATGATAGGGCAATAGCTTAATCGATACCCCTCGACTCCATATCCCTAACGTACGTAGGTAACATACTGATATACTACATGATCTGATGATGCAGAGACATCAATAGGGACAAAGATACTCCCCTTCTTAGCGATATATTTTACCAATCCATCCACAGCTCAATACATCCTCCTAACAAGTCCTTGGGCAATCCACTCGGACTCAATGGTAGGATTAATCCCTCCTTACATGCTTCAAATTCGCGGATTATGGTATCAAGGCTACCAATCTTGTGAATAAGACTTAGAGAGGAAATCAGCTCCCTAACTTGAGCTCTATCACACGATTGGAGTATCAAAGAAGGTTGAAATTCCTAAATATCCGAATAGCCTCCAACTTATATATGTGGTCGACAACACACCGATAAGAAGGACTTTACTAGACACGGCTCCGAGACATCTTAGGACACTTTTAAAACCTTTGGATCTAATACCAAGTTTGTCACGCCCCAAAACCGAGGGGCGTGACCGGCGCCCGACCGGGCAGCTCCAGTCAAGCGGACCTGGGTGCCTTTCCTATCCCACGTGTTACCCCGTAATTTCATTGCTCATTAATCAAAGGAATTAGCATTTTTTATAATTAACACACCATTTTACAAATATACATGGTTACTTAAGAGGTTTACAACTTACATCGCCCAACATACAAAATACATGTTTACATAAGTTTGCAACCCACGTTCATTGTCTACGGAGTCTCTAAGGATACAAAAGGACGGTATAATACTTTCCGATAACAAGGCTCCGGTTATACCTTACACCAAAAACCAGAACAAGACTCCGAAATTAAAAATGGCATGAACCACGCATGGCCCCGAGAGGAAAGGGGCTCACCAATGCAGTTGACAGAAGGTGAAGGGAGCTACGGTCGGTGGACTGGAGTATTTGCTACGGATCCACCTACAATCATAACACGAATGTAGCGCCCCCGATAAAAAGGGACGTCAGTACATTTGAATTGTACTGGTATGTATGAACAAACTTTGCCCTAAGTAAACTCAAACCATACACAAGTAGCAAGTAGTAATGGAATCAACAATCAAATACACATGAAAGGAAACAATCAAGCTCAACAAGATTACAAACTCTCCATTTCCCTTTCAACATTTTCACATCAATGGTTTCACAACTTTTTCATATTTTCATTTCAATAGTGATTTCGATCACTTTCCATCCTTATTACCTCGGCCACCCTTATCACCATAACTCACACCTTATTACTTCGTGTTGCGGCATGCAACCCGATCCCACCGAAACAATCACAATTCACAAACAACACAACAATAACAACAATTCACAAAGAACAACAATCAACAATTCTCAAGGACAACAACAACAATTCACAATGAATTTCCGTAACCATCAATACCTCTTTCATCATATTCAACAATTCATATGCAATTTAAGTCACCACAATAATTGTCCATAACAAGCCAAGCATGTTATTACCTCAGTTGTTTCGATTGCATCAATTACAATTTCTTTCCATCATTTGTTTCTCGACTCTTACCACATAACATATTTACATCCACACATTCAGTTTATTGCCAATTACTTACACCATTATATCGGGAGACTTAACCACGAACACTCAAATCATGCCAATCACAAGAATTTTACAAATAATCCACGTAGATATCACATACCAAATATTCGTACACCAAACAAGGTGAATCTACAAAGGTCAAAGTTAGTTATACGTACCTGGAGTCGAATACCCTTTTAACCTTTACTTTCAATTCACCAAATAGTCTAGCAATGTCAATCTAGTGCACAAGTTAACACATATGACTTAGAATTGAAGCTCACAATTTTTACTCAAAACTTATTTAGGTTATCAATCCCTTCATGAACAATCGTTTACTCCTACCCAATTCCTTTTACTAGATTTTAGGTTTTAAAAAGGCATGCATGTATATTTTCAACTATTATTTTCAAAAATAAATGCATGAGACTCCCTCCCCCCCCCCCAGTTTACACTTGAAAATCAATGAAAAAGGGTTAGGGATTTTACCTGCAAGAATGGGGGTGAAGACAATTACTTTGAAATTTCCCGGCCCGGATAGTTTTGAAGAATCAAATTGATGGAGATGACTTTATCTCTCAAGAACCCTCTCTTCCCTCTCTCTTATTTGATCAGAAAATGTGTTAAAAATGAGGGGTTGGGATGTTTTATTGAAAAGGGGCCAGGTTTGAAAATTTAGAAAAATTGGAGCCGAGTCAGGTTTGCGGTCGCGTTTTGCGATCGCATAACAGGAATGCGGTCCGCATAGTAGACCGCAAAAGTGCTCCAAAACTCTGGACGTTCTGTTTGGGTTTACGACGAAAATACGGCCCGCATACCCGATTTGCGGTTGCATAATGCAACGTATTTTTTACCTTAAATTTGACTGACACCCTGTTTTACTTTGCGGTAGAAATGCGGTCCGCATATCAGTTATGCGGTCGCATAATGCACCGCATTTTGACCTCCATTTTAACCAAACGACTGAATCAATCTACGGCAGAAATGCAGTCCGCATACCTGGTTTGCGATCGCATTCTGGACCGCATAATATCATTTTTCTGGAAACTTTTATTCTTTGATTCTTTTAAATGCTAAACCAGTACAAAGGGTCCGAACATATATTCGGGACTTGACCCTACGAGCTACTGGATTTTGAGGACAAATTTTTCACGGGGCCTTACATTTGGCTGATCGGAGGCAGAATTATCGGAGTTTAGCGAGGTGGCTGCCAGTGTTCGCAGCACTGCTTTTATCCTCTTTCGTTCATCAATCCCGTTTTGTATATTTCAGACCTTGTAGTTGTATTTATACTCTAATAGATGCTCCTGACTTGTGACACCCTGGTATCGGGCTATGTTTTGGGCTGTTTTTTGACAATATAAATTTTTTTTCTTAGTTTGTGGTTATCTATTCATACTTAAAGTGTTTATTAATATTTAACTATTTTGAAAAGGTAAAATGGTTTAGTTGGCTGGCCTTGTCTTCACGAGAGGTGCCATCACGACCGGATCGGCGTTTGGGTCGTGACATATATTTTATATTTATCAACTATTTTAATTTAAACAATTGTATAAGCAACTATTTAGGTCGATTTTTTATTTTTTTTCAGGGAATTTTTACATTCCTATACACTATATGAAACTATATCACCCTCCCTACTCAAGTTTTACTATAATTATATTTTATATATCCAATTACCATTTATGTACATTTTAAGAGAATTAATAATAATAATTAGTATCCTAAAATTACTCTAACATATCTTCCACTCCCCCACATTTCTCTCTTCATATCCCACCCTCTCCCCATGTATCTTGCACAAGAGAGCAACAATTCCACCATTGACAACCATTAAAAAGCTTTGAAGCTTTGAATTCGAATTTGGGTTTCCAAAAAATATTGTTTGTTTGGATTGGATGTTGCTACAAAGAATTGAGAATTCTCTCTACGTCTCTCTCTATCTCTCAATCCCAAATTTCAGCAATGTAAAGCAAAGAAAAAGAGAGCAACAATTCCACCATTAACAGCCATTAAAAAGCTTTGAATTCGAAGTTGGATTTTCAAAAATCACTATTTGTTTAGATTGGGTGTTGTTTCAAATAATTGGGAATATGGTTTGGAGTTTATATCTCAATTTTGAGGGGTTTTGGTAAAAATTAGACTTGGTTTTGGTTGAATTTCAGATTGAAATTCGAAGAAGAAGAAGAAGAAGAAGAAGACATGACATACATTATACTGCAGAAATTGTCGGAAAATTATATCCTGCTGTTTATATTTTTTTTCTTTTATTTATTTAACTATTGTTTGAAAGTTGAACAACATTGTATAAAAATTATATTTAAGTTATATGATATTGTAGTTGTATATAGAAATAATATATGAAAATTGTAGATAAGTTGTATAATATATAATTAGTTGTATGAAATTTATTTTTACTATGTATAAATCTGATACAAAATATACAAAAAATATATTGTATAAAATTTGTATTTAAGTTGTATGTTATTGTAATTGTATTTAACTGGGTAGAAATAATGTGTGCAAGCTATAGATAAGTTGTAGATATATTGTATAATATATAATTAGTTGTATGAAATTTATTTTTACTATGTATAAATCTGATACAAAATATACAAAAAATATATTGTATAAAATTTGTATTTAAGTTGTATGTTATTGTAATTGTATTTAACTGGGTAGAAATAATGTGTGCAAGCTATAGATAAGTTGTAGATATATTGTATAATATATAATTAGTTGTATGAAATTTATTTTTACTATGTATAAATCTGATACAAAATATACAAAAAATATATTGTATAAAATTTGTATTTAAGTTGTATTATATTGTAGTTGTATATAGAAATAATATATGAAAATTGTAGATAAGTTGTATAATATATAATTAGTTGTATGAAATTTATTTTTACTATGTATAAATCTGATACAAAATATACAAAAAATATATTGTATAAAATTTGTATTTAAGTTGTATGTTATTGTAATTGTATTTAACTGGGTAGAAATAATGTGTGAAAGTTATAGATAAGTTGTAGATATATTGTATAATATATAATTAGTTGTATGAAATTTATTTTTACTACGTATAAATTAGATACAAAAGACATATTTTATAAAAATTGTATTTAAGTTGTATTATATTGTAGTTGTATATAACTGGGAGATGTGTCGCATGTTATCAGGAATGAAGAATAATACCACTGGTTCCTATAGAGTTGGCAAACGTTAAAATTCCAGCTTTAGGGATTCCTACGACTTTCTCACGCCTTTGAACACAACTGGTGAACCAGTTGCCCATACCCACAAAATTTTAATCAAAATGTAGACAAAATTTGCTCTTTGTCCTCCATATCTACTCCAGATCTAAAGTAAAAAAATATATATTAAATTTTTGTTTTATTAATTAACGTTTTGATTGTACCAATCTCAAACCAAGTTAAGAAGCTTAGTTTGTCGTAGAAGCTTAATATAAATTAGATTTTGGACTAACTGATTAAGGATTTAATTTTTTTATGCTACTGCATCATTATTTTATTGTGAATAACCACTCTAACCTGAAAGTGACGCCTATCATCATTAACTGTTTGTTTGAAAAAGAGTTAGTGTGCCAAGATAGAGTTTAAAATAATTGCTAATAGGTATCTTGTCCATTTCTTAATGGATTGCTGCTAAAAAGAGTGGCAATTTGTTTGGTATTGTATGGAAGTATCTGATTTTTAATTTGTATTGTAGGAATTCGAGGAAATGAAGGAGAAAGACAGAATCTGGAGAGAAGAGAGGAGAGAGGAGAAAAAAAAAAAAGGGTGTAACTAAATCTAATTGAAGGCACTAATAATGGATTGAGAACCTTTTAAGGTGGAATGTATATATTTTGTAAATAAAACCTGTGTAGGTAGAGTAATTTACTAAACATAAATATTTAGGATAATAAATTTTTCAATAGTGTATATGAATGAAAAAATACCTTTGGAAGCCGGAAGGAGTTTAATATGGGCTGGGTCCGGCCCGTTTAATGTTACTAATTGTTTACAAATTCTCCCTCAAAGAAAAAGTTATTTTCAATTAGGTACATGAATTAGAAAGAGCATATATAAAGGGTAAAGGTACAAATTCTCACCTATGCAATTTCTCAGTGCTTCATTCTCTGAAATCCTACTGTAAAAACCCAATTCAGCATTCCGGATTTTGGGAATGGACAGCGCGGAAAACTGGTCGGAGAAAGTGGAGGATCTCGTCGATGGCGGAGAAATCAATGATGCCATTTCTTTGCTAGAAAAAATGGTTTCAAAGCTAGAAATGGAGTCCCAAAATTCTCCATCAGATTCTCAACTTGTTAAACAGCTATCTACTGCTCTACTGGATTTGTCCAAACTCTATTCTACTAAAGGCTTATTTTTACAAGCTGACCAGACGCGCTTAAGGGCATTTGTCATTAAACAGCAACAAGATTCTATTAAAGAAAATAGGTCAGAATCCCAAAGATTTTCTTGTCCTTTTCTTGAGTTTAAATGACATAGGTATAGATTACTCTTGAGCTTCTTATTCGAGTTTTGGTTTTCCAGAGGTGTAAATGCAAACAAGGAGTCAACTGGTGATGGAACTTCGGAAGGTGGGCTTTCACAAAACGAGGCTTTTGCATTTAATTATTTGGCCTTTGTCTAGATTCTTGATTTGTTATTTGCTAAACTTCAAGTGTTCGATTAACTTCAAATGTGCTAAAAGGGGAATAGTGATTGCTTTCTTAACAAATATCCAAACTGTTATTCATATCAGTTACAATGGTCAACTTCTAATTATCCCAAATTTTTCCGAGTAAAACATTTTCCATGAAAAAAATATTTTCGAATTTATTTCCTTCTTTCTGCATTTGTTGTTTTCGGACTTATAAACTTTGCCTCATTTTTCAGGTGGTAAAGAGGATCACCTCGGCTTGCAAATTGATACCTCACAGAATGATGATGCGCCTGATGATGGTACATACCCTACCCTCTAAATTAGAGACTCTTAAATGTCTTCATTGAACTTAGGCTATTGTATTTGAAATGAGACCATTTGGAATTGGATATATGAATATCTTATTAAAAAAAGAAAGAAAAGAATTGGTTGTATGAATTCTCTCATGGTGTTGCATGTTAGTATTTTGATTTCCGCTTACCCACCAAAAGGATACAACTTCTAAGACAGTAGAGATTCTCAGTTAAGTGCTCAGTTATGGATATGATACCTATCAAAAACAATATATTGTTTGTTGACTAGAGAACAATGTGGATTTCCTATATTGTTCTTTTCCTCCATGTAAATATGAAGAACGTGTCACATTAAGCTTTGCATACATTTGAAATGTTCGTTTCGCTTGTGAACTTTGCGAACCACCGGTTAATACTACAAAATGGGTTCAGTGTCAATTGGTATAGGAAGTTGGCTTTTTGCCCTTCCATATTGCCCGTTACTGGCTCCTAGTTAGTGTATATTGAATTTTGAAGAAATAATTTTCTGGTGAATACAGATTGGGAAGCTATTGCTGATCGTGCTCCAGATGAATTGCTTTCCCCACAGTACTTGCCAGAAGTCTCAAAGATCTCTTTGCAAGATTCAAAAGTTCAGGGCGTCTCTCAGGGCCCCAAGCGACGTGGAAGGGGTACATTTGCCTATCAGAAACAAAGTCTCTATAGTGATCAGCAGTCTGATGGGCCTGCTGTTGATGACTTTGAAGATCAAACTGTTTCCCATGCTTCAGAAGGGAGCTCTGATGCAAAAAAATGTAGGGCTGCATTCTTTTTAAGCAAGGCATCATTTGGACATCAGCTGTTATCATGTCATTGTTTTGGTTATCAATACATTTCTTTTTCATTTGAGAAAAGATATGGCTATCAGCGTATGCCTAGTCAACTCAGTTTTTCTGGTTACACAATATACTATATTTGTATGTGTTTCAAAATGTCACATTAAGCAATCCAATGTGATACTATTCTCCGTCACAGTAAGTATTAAAGATGTAACAACATTTTCTCATTATTGTTTGATATTTTCCTTAACAGGAAAGAGGAAAAGGGCTTTTATGAATTTTACTCTATTTTTATTTTTCTGGATGCAGTAATTCCTAATAGTAGGAAAATAAATGGAGCAAGCGTAAACTTCTGAATATAGTCAGTGGCGTTACACAACAGTGGAACATATGAATTATTGCTGTGTCCTTGGTTTAAATGTGCACAGTCGCCTATCTGTATTGTAACTTTTGTTAATGGTGACATGGAGATATTGTTTCTTAAAGGGCTAGATTATCATTCAATATTGACGTAAGACTAAATATTTTGAAAACAGAATGCATTGAGTTTACTCCTACCGATTTTCCAGAATAGACTTGGATTCTACCAAATGACACTTCAGGAGATTTTGGCACATAAGTCACATTTGCTAGATTGCTTAAAGACACCTTAAGTTACTGCAAAATCTATTAGGCCAATCCTGTTTATACTTTTGTGCGTTGACTTGTATTATGCATATATGAAAACCAGCTATGTTTGACTGAATATGCTTTATTGCTTTCTTTTCTCATTTCTGCGACGTGTAGCTACTTGCCATTTGGTACTGAAGCAGTGATGTCTTTTATGTTAACTTGTGATGTCGACTTGATTCTGCTGTTCCCAACCAAGTACTTCAAATTCTGTAAGCACGAGTTTGTTTGTTTTGACATATGGTGATGTAACGAGTTGAATTGGCCTTTCTCGCCTACTAATGCCGATAAAGCATGTGTAAAAATACAACGATGCGAATAAGATTAGTTTATTGTGTCTCATGTGAATGATAGACCTTGGTGGAAATTAAGAATCTTCGCTAGGTCTTAGATTCAAATGTTGAGCACTTAATATTAGAACTGTTCACTACTTATAATGATAGGATGAGAGCACATGACAACAACAACAACTACTACGCCTCAGGCCCAAACAAAGTTGGGGTCGGCGATATGAATCCTCACTTCTTTCTTCATCTCAACTCATATCATCATCATGCGCAAATAAAATAATAGTAGTGGAATGAGTGCACGTGAAGTCAGATATATTTCTCTAGAATTTTTCTCACTGTTTCTGCTGAAATAATCTCCATCTTGTTGCATGAGAACATTCTCATTTTGAGTTACTCCTCTCCCCCTCTGTGGCTGACTTTTCCTCTCTCACTTCTTTTATGTATTTTTGCTTTTGTAAATTTCAGTAGACTATGGAACACGCCACGTCTTGGTTCTGGCTGATTTTTCACCAAGAACTAAAACAAATGACCTCGAGAAACTGTTGGAGAAATTTAAAGACGATGTTGCAATTCGCTGGGTCAACGATACAGTTGCACTTGCAGTTTTCAGAACACCATCCCTTGGTAATTTAGTTCATTCTTTTTGTCTATGTTTGAAATTAAAATTGCTTCCCTCCAAAATCATAGCTTTTAATCACTCTCTGTGCTTTCTTGATGTTTAATTTATGCATTGGTGTTCTATTACAAAGGGAACCCTTATCCTAGTTTATTTGATTGTTAACTGCAAAGTTGAGAGTTAATATGTCTGAGTTTCTCTTCCAAATGAATTCAACTAAATCGTCAGTCCTCTAGAAAGATGTGTCAGATGAAATTGGAGGAAATTATAAAGATGTGTCCTTTATAATCAATGAGCAGGAAATTATTTTGCTTTTCTCCATAGAAAGATGTGTCAGATGAAATTGGAGGTCAGATTTTATATTTCTAAAGTATGGTATATGAGAGCCCTTTGGTCTAGACTGAAAATCGGAAGGGCCAAAGGGGATGGACATCACTGTCAATAAAAATCTTATAGTCTATAGTACAGATGGAGTTTTGTTCTTGTAATGATTATAAAAAGAAGGGGTTATACAGATGGAGTTTTGTTCTTGTAATGATTATAAAAAGAAGGGGTTAACTTAAATACGGAGCAAACAAATTTCAAAAGAAGCAAAAATTTATGGTTAGTCAAAATTTGGTTGAGCATAAATGTCACTAATGGAAAAAGAGAGGCTAATATTTAGATTTTTAGATAAGACAATTAAAGGAAAGGTTTTCCAGCTAATCAAATGTTTCTGTCTACCTCTTTTGAAATAGGAGATGAGCACAAAGTCCTTTATAAACTTTGAGGCTTATCTAGTAAATGAAACACCATTTCATTTCAAAATCTTAAAAGAAGCAGTAAAAATGGTATGTTTTATTTCTTTATTCTCTTTCCTGAAAAATGTTTTTGAAATGAAACCCAGATTATGGACCCTCCTTCCCGTCCCTTCTTTAAAGGCAAAACTCTTTAAAGGAGAAGTGTGAGCAGGGAAAGGAGTAATTACTTCCTGTTCTAAAATACTTCGAATGGATAAGCTTTGAATAGATTGATATGCTCTTCAATGTTTTGTAACCTAAAAAGATTTTTTTTGTCGATTTATCAAAGAAATTCCCTACCTAGAGTTTTTCCTGTTTTAGCTATGTTGACTTAGTTGATATCTGACGGCAGACAATACAAAAAGGAAGCTCTGTCATTGTTGTGACACATTTCCTACTAAGATTCTCTTCAAACACGAAGGAAACGGACCTTTTTCTTCTAGGAAAAAGTAAAATTGCTAACATTAAAAACCTTACACCACAAATAGGCTTGTTTTTTTATTTTTTATAAAATTAATGCTATAACACAACTCTGTCCAGCGGCTTTTAGGTATGGTTTGAACCCCTGCATCCATTAAATATATGTTTAAAATCTCTGCCCAAATCAAAAGAACTAGTTTCCTTCTTAAACTTGATCCTCACATCAAAACATACGTGGCACTTCATTTTTCCGAACTTCTTAATGCTTGGATAGCCAAGGTTTTGGTGGTTTTGTGGTCTACTATAATGCATGTGACATCACATTAAGCACTGAGGCTTTGATGCTTTTCTTATTTTATTGGAAATATAAGTTGATAGAAGCATTTGTGTTCTCCTAGGATTGGATTTTCTTTTTAATTTCCAAGCCTGTGTACATTCTACTGTAAATACACAGTTATGACGAATTTTGCTGAACATTGTGTATTAAGTCCATTTAAGTTTGTCTCATACAGCTCTGATAAGGCCATACAGCTCTGATAAGGCGAGGAGATTGTGCTTACTGGCTCCAGGGTGATCTCTCTAGAGAAAATGTTCCAAATGACCCCATGTACCCCATCTATTTAAAATATAAAAACAAGCATTAAATGAGCACTTATATTGCAGAGTTCTATTTTTCCATTTCCTTAAGAATTTCTTCGCAGCAGGGAAAATATTGGATTTGAGAAGTATAGTTACTAAGAATAATTAAAATGGAGAAAGATAAATTTCCATTGAATCATGGGTACAATGCAAACTTAATTTGATAGTTCGAGGGTAATCGACTGAGATGTACAAGTTGATGGTACTCGTTAGAGATACTTAGAAGAATCTACTGAAAATCCAAGTTGAACAAGGAGGTGGAAAAATATTTAACATGTGTACACAATTTCACATAAATGTTCCTGATTAGAGAACAATATTATTTATCATGGTCATATTTAATGCTTGTAACCATGTTTCAGCTACTCTTATCTTGTGATGCAGCATTACAGGCCAGCAACTCGATACAATGTCCATTTACAGTGAGAGTACTGTGTGAGGAGGATGAACTTTTGAGCTCAATTCCGCCAAGAGGTAACCTTGCCTCCTCTCCTCCAATTTGCTTCAGCACCAATTCAGATCAATGATCTAAAAAAAAAATCTCCTTTCCCAATACTTTTCAATATAAACAGTTTGAATATGACTTGACAATAGGATAAAGGAGGATTTATTTTTGTTAATTGAAATTGTCTTGGAAGTTTGAAAGTGGAAGAGAAAAATAAAATCCTTAGCAGGCAGAAAATAGGTGAAATTGTGGCAACAGAGTGAGATGCAATTTGAAAATTTTTATTGCAGATTTCAGTCTTCTTTCATGAAATTTACAAGACAGTGGGAAAAAATGAATACAAGTATCATGGTGATTGAATGTTTATAAAATCTCATATTTATGTGTCATATGCTTGTATTTAACATATACTACATATGGGCAGTGGCGGAGCCACATTGAAGCAAGGGGTGTCAACGACACCTCTTTGCCGGAAATTATACTATTTTGCTAGATGAATTTTTTTTTGTTTTATGTATATTTACTATACTCCCCTTGACTTTCCGATGTATCTAATTATTTATATGTTGACACCCCTTGATGAAAATTCTGGATCCGCCACTGCATATGGGTACGTGTATGTACACACCCATATACGTATTTGTGTGTGACCATATATATAGAATAACATCTTTGATGTATTGAAGAGGACCGGAAAGGGTGAAATTGTAGCACCAGAAATCTCACTACATCATTATGCGCGATTCTTTTTAGTCCATTAGGGAGCAGAGACCTGACCTTGTATTTAGGTGTGATATGCTTGTACTATCAAATGGAGAAGTACTACCAGTGAGTTATGTGATAAAATTTATCTACGAAAGTGAAATGTACGTTCTATGGAACAGTTATAAGACCGGCATATATGGTATTGATGTTGGGCCGCTAAAGTTTAAAATATTCACAAGATGAATGTTGTAGAGATGCGGATGCTAAGATGGATGTGCGATCGTATAAGATTAGAGAAGATTAGAAATGATAACATTCACTAGAAGGTGCAAGTAGCAAACATTGATGATAAGACGTGAGATGATTTGGTGATGTCCTGCGTCGACCAGCTCCATAGGTGTGAAACTATGGTGAGTGAAGGTGTTAAAAGGGGACAAGGTAGGCCTAAAATATGGAAGGAAGTTGACTTGAGAGATAGGGCACAATGGAAAAAAATCCTTATACGTGATATCTACTAGTTGGGAATAGGTTTTAGTCTTGTTAGTACGTTGATTTACATGCCAGTAACAAGATAGAGAACTTTTTATATTATTATTATTATTATTATTATTATTATTATTATTACTATTATTTAGATGTATTTAACTTTATTTTCACTACTACATTTATATGGAAATCCTTGTGATTCAAGGGAAGTATATAAATGTTGACTGAACATGCTTCGTTCTCATCTGCCAAAGTTTTCTTATGCCTTTTTCTATCCCTGCTTATCCAGTTATTACTGGAAAATTTTGTTGTAAGATGCTTTCTGGTTCATTTATGGTACTCACTAAATGTATTTTTTAGATCTGGAGCCCCCTCGTAGAAGACCCCCGACGTCAGCTAGAACCGCCCAGAGATTGATAGCTCAAAGTATGGGTATAAAGTTGCCTTCTACAGACTTTGGATCCAGAGAATATAGGAGACAGGAGGAAGCGAGGAAGAACCGGATCGTTTCAAGACAAAATATGAGGAATGATGCTTGGGGTGATGATGCCAACTAAGGATTCATTTGTTCAAGCTCTCTAAAAATTTCATTTTTTTCTTCAGTATGCATTAACCAGTGTTACAGATCTGAAATCCCCAAGCATTAACCTGCCTTACTTTTTGAGTTTTGCATATCTTCACCAGTTTTGACCAGATGAATAATATCCTGAGGAATTCTTGATATTGTCCCATCGGTTAAAAAAGTAGGTACTCTTACTCATCCTTGTATAGCTACAGCAGTGAGCCAAACCCTATTCAGTTCTCAGTTTTCTGATGTATATCTCTGATATTGGGTTGGTGCCTGCTGGGGTCTTTTCTATGGGAGTTGGCTCATTCTGCACAACTCATTATCATTTGTCGCATATTTTATGGCCTGTATCAAGTCAAATCCTAGATGGCAAGCACTCAATGGTGTGGCGTAGTGGTGAAAGTGTCGATACAAAATTATAAGAGAACGAAGTTCAAATTTTAGCAGGGAAAGAAAAGTACTACGTAAGTGATTTACTTCATCTGCACGGATAGTATCTGATTCATCTGCACGGATGGTATCTGATACTTATGTTGGTAGGAAGTAGTAGGTATTCTGTGAAATAAGTTGGTTTAAACATCACAATTATCATCCGGATTTTTACACAAATAGTTGGTTGGATTTATTGTTTATTTTTCATAGCTGGTACACATAGATTATACACTAATTATATATAATTATATACATATTATACATCTGCTAACTATTTTTAATTTAAATGATTGGGTGGACGGCTATTTAGGTTAATTCTTAATTATCATCTATCAAAGCCAACTCGGGGGTGGTACATGTTACCTTGTTATACTATGAGTCTATCACAAAGCAATGATCCTAATTCCTAGGAATTTTTACATTCCTATGCCATATAGGAAACCTTTTTACCATACATGTTTAAGGTTTGAGTAAATTACACTTAGTATACCAAATTACCAATCCTATACCATACTTAATTAAGGGTCTAATTAATGGCTGTTTTTACTCCTTAATTAAAGGTATCCATATCTAATTAATGGGCAGTTTTTACTCCTTAATTAAAGATATCTATATATCTCACGTTTCTCTCCTTACCCCTTACCTCTCACCCACGTTTTTACCCATCCACATTCTTTTTACCATTTTCCCTCTTCTGTAACCAAACAAAATTTCCTCTTTTTGGAAAATGATTTGTTTGAATTCCATTTCGACGTCACCTGGCCGAAAGGTTGCAGGCATCACCATCGTGGCCATCAAGATTGCAGGCATTACCATCGTGGCCATCAAGTGTCATAAATCAGCATGGGCGATATGTTAGTGTCGATCCAATTAATGGAAAAAGACGTGATAATAAATCGCTTCTAAACTTCTTCTCATATATTTCTTGATTGGAACGTTATGAATTGCTATTTTGGTAGCTTTTATTTGTAGTTTCTATAGAAATTTTGTAGATGAAGAGCCAATTGTAGAAATGTGACATCCACAATTAATCTGCAAATTGTCTGCAAAATTTTACAAAACTACAAATTAACTACATTTAACCTACATTATAACTGGAAACAATTTACACATGGAAGTTCTTCAAGTTGGAATTGGCCACAACTACATTTCTTGTTTTCTAGACACACAATGTACCGCTTCATACCATCCAACACAGTATGTATATGATCTGTTGAAGCCCTCACCTACATTTTCAGAACAAACACAAAGAAATTTTTTTTACAATATTAAAAATATAGTATCTACAATATATCTACAATTTATCTACAAATTAACTACAAACTATAAGTAAACTACAATTTGCCTACAATTTATCTACAATCTGGAGAAACTGTATATTGAAATATTTTTTTCCTGCGCCAAATAAAAAAATTATAGTCAAATTGTAGATATATGTAGTAAATTTGTAGATAATATCATAAAACTAAGAAGACCTATTGCTGTTATTTTTTTCTTCTCATTTTTTTTTTGTTCTTTACAAGCTTTAAGTTATTGTCATTGACTTCATTTTGATCTTAGCCTTGAAGATGTTGAAGGGATTGATCAGCGGCGGTGGGAGGATCAGTAGAAGATAAGGGTATATGTAGAGGGTGGTGGATCAGGATCCTCAAACACCCCTAATCCTGCTGCAACGGAACTTGGTATTGAAGTCTCTCGAACCTCCCATGATAGAAGAAACGACGAAGAACAGATTTTTTCAACTTTGAGTTGTTGAAACTCGAAAATTTGAATTGTTCGTTCTTTTTTTTTCGAGAATTTGAATTGTAGTTCTGGAGAAAAATACGCAGATGAGAAATCTCCTTTCCCTTTTTAAAAATTGAATTTAATGTAGAATCAATTAACACCAAGATTCTCTCCTTAATTTTAGGGAATATTCTGCCATTTTAATGCCTAATAGTCGAATGGTACAAAATTTATAGGCAAAACGTGGACTGGACGGGTAATTAATAAACAATGCACATTTTTGATAATATGGTGTATAGTTAAATAAGGTGTATAGTTAGAAAAAAAATCCCTAATTCCTATGTGGCTTGAAGCCGAGAAGATATCCTTGATAAACTCAACATGCAAGTTAGTGAACTGTCTTTACTTTTTCATCTACTGATTTAGCCTATTCAATGATATTACTAACTTGATTATAAAAAAACAAAAACAACAACATTATCTATTAGAGAGATAATTTCTCCATACAAACGATCTAATAAGAGGAACTAAATATTTACAAACGTGTTACGCAACTTATGGCTATTGAGTAATATAGCTAACTTGATTATAAAATGAAATGACATACTGAGGATCAAAATACCACTGAAAAAGATATTTGCATCTATACCCTCTTTTTGTGTCACGTTTTAATTTGTGCTCGCTTTGCAAAAAAAATTACAAGCGTACCCACTTTTTCGCATAACTTCAGAATACGGGCTGAAGTAGCAAAGACAATCACGCAAAACTTCAGCATTCTAGTAGCCGGGCCTGAAGTTCAGCTCTAGAGCTGAAGTTTTTGTTTTGTAACTGTCGAACTTTAGCTAGCTTAAGTTTTTATTTGTAACTGGCGAATTTTAGCTCTAGAGCTGGAGTTTTTGTTTGTAAGTTTCAACTCTAGAGCTGAAGATTTTGTTTGTACGCTTCAGCTCTAGAGCTGAAGTTTTTGTTTGTAACTGGCGAACTTCAACTCTAGAGGTGAAGTTTTTGGTTTGTAACTGTCGAACTTCAGCTCTAGAGCTGGAGTTTTTGTTTTTCTAACTGGCGAAGTTTTTTTATTATTATTATTATTTGTATTTGTGAGAAAATAGTATATGCATATGTCCATGCTTTTCCAGTTTTTGCACTGATTTCTTAAGTGCATTGGCGAAAAAGCTTAAGAAGAATAGCACTGCTTTGGAGAATCATCATCGAATTTATGTCCCTCCAGCTGTTGCCTTAAAACGTGAGAAGGATGAACCGCTTCGAGTCAATATACTCTTCAAGCACATTCAGGGGCGGATCTAGCTACACATTAAATTTGGGTGGTCGAGCACCCATTAACCATGACGCAGAGTATGTATAGTTATATAAAAAATTTGAGGAAACATATAAAAACTTACAAAAGCATCCATTAAATAAAGAGTCTGATGGGTGCTTTGGTCGTGAAAGAGCGCGGGAGGTTTAAGAAAGTTAAAGGGCGAGGGTTCGATTTTGTTACTCAACAAGGCTTTTTAAAACATGCCAATTATTTCTGTTTTTTCCCTTGTATTATCAAACTACTTTCTCCTTTTCTTTCTTTCTAGTTTTCACCAATCACTTTTTTTTACCCAATACTATTTCTTTTTAAAATTTCTTTTCGGTGATTTTGTGTTATCTTTTCTTATTTTACAAAATCTAATTCACTACGAAGAAAGAAAAAGAAAAATAATTCCAAAGTTCGACCCTCCTGAAGACAAGCAATTCCTCTCGAAGGCAGAAACCCGTAAATATTTTTTTCTCGTCAGTTGCGTTATCCATCATGGTTTTATGACGTTTTTAATTAATATTAATACTATGTGTTCTCTTGTTATCATGTTCAAATAGATATATTTTTTTACAATGTGATTGATAATAATTTTATGCCCAAAAAAGTTCAGCACCCACGAACTTAAATTCCTGGATCCGCCACTGAGCACAGGTAAATATGAATTGTGATTAATACATAGCAATTCAGAACTGAGCAGCGCCAGTCCCCCATTTAGGAATTTCTTCTTGTCATGATATGATATCAGCAATTATAGTTCACTATCGACTGAGAGAGTAATAAGGCAATTTAGCAAAAGGTTTAGCTTTTTGTGCTTGTGATAAGACGTATATGCATATGTCCCTGCTTTTCCAGTATTATGAACTAAATTAAGCACCAACGATAGCAGAAGAAAAAAAGAAAAAGAAGAAGAAGAAGACGACGAAGGAGGAGAAGTAGGAGGAGAAAGGGGTTGAAGTTATTTAAAAAGTAGGTACAAATTAAAAAAAATTAAAAAAATAGGTATAAGTTAAATGAGGGTGACCAAATAGGACGCCCCGTGTGTAACACTCCTCAAATTGATTAAAAAAAAACGTTTTGAGACATGCTAATTATAGAATTAAATTATTATTATTATTTTTATCTTGCCTATAGTGAGAATATATATATATATATATATATATATAACACACACACTCTCTCTTATATAATAGGATATATAATTAAGGGAATATTAATAATTTTAATATTTTTAATTATTAAAGGTGCGTATCATTAATTATTATTTAAGTGAAAACAAAACAAACCAAAAAAAATTAAAATAAAAGCCATAAAACAAGAAAATAGGGGACCAAACCTAAAAGCCCATAAATGGCTGTTGGAACCCAAAAGGACGGGAATCCTTGGTACGAAAAAAAAGAAAAAAACAGAGAAAAACCTTATGTTCTTCTTGCGAACAGAACCAAACAGGAGGCAGCAAATCTAGCGAACTACTTCACGTAGACAACACGAAAATTCTAGGCTTCCTTACAGATAACTAGTTCTCGAACACATAATCGGTTGTTTGACTGGTGTCAATTGGACTGGGGCTTACGTATTGGCTCGAGAAGTTTGAGGTGAGTTGATATAATTTGTCCGCCCTTCTTAAAACTTCATTTGTCTTTGCGTTTGAGTTACAATTAAATTGAAGTTTCAGGGGACTTTGTATTTTTTTTCTTTATTTCTGTGATTTACTGGTATTTGTAGAACACTAGAAAGACTCCCAATTACGTTGTGGTGGGAAATAACCAACATGAGGTCCTTAAACTTTACTAAACAAATTAGAGAAAGCAAAATGTTCTGAGCTTTCTAGGCGTTTAAATTATTTTCTTTTGGAACTAGGCATATTGGAAATTTAATAACATAAAATCAAAGTACAGGTATGAATACTCCTCAAATTCTTCGTGTTCAGAAGTTGCAGTAATGAACTATTGATTTTGTGAATGTTTGGCGAAGAGCTATACCTATTTTTCCATCCTTATTCTAAATTTGTAGTGATATTGCTTGAAGAAAATTTTCTATGAAGGTGGTTTAACTCACAAAAGCACGCACACAAGGTGTTTGTTGAATTGCATAAAAGAGTTAATATATACTTAATTTGAGTAGTAAGTACTTATTAGCTTAGAATTATTTTCTAGCTAAAGTTTAGATGATTATTTGGATATATGTGCATAAATTTCAGATTTTTATGTTATTCTTATATTCCCTTTTCATGTTGAAAATTCATGAAGGATCAAAAACCTTTATAAATACTTTTGAATATTTATTTCGTTCTTATGTCATGCCTTACATTTAAGGATACCAGTATGAGTATGTATAAAATGTTTAGTCTTGAAATGTCACAAGAAGATGTTTTAGAAAGCAAAGATTTTTAGGAGTATCCTTTATTCTGAGAAGAGGTCATCGTCCAGGCCGAGGGTCCTGACCAAGGCGTTGACTTCCTGAAACTACTTGTGCCAAAGTAGGGAGCACACGAGCCGAGAGTCTCGTTGCTGAGAAATTACTTAGCCATGCTAAGGTATGATACACGAGCGCTGAGAACCATGAAGCGTGTGGCACCTTGTGGATTGGGCCTATTCGATCAGGTTGGGATCGAACCCGTGCTGATCACACGGTGACCGAGACAAAATTAAGTCAGGATAGTTGGAACTCCCAAAGTATAAAGTGAAGTATTTTTTTTTTGGAAGAAAAAGAAAAGAATTTCTTTTAAAATATTCATAAACTGCTATTATTCAATTATTTAGAATTATTCTTACAAGTTTTATGTTTTACATGCGTTTATAACCTTTGCTCATAATATATATGTTATTAAAGTTTCGCCCCCAGTTGTTGAGATTCACTGAGTACAATGGATGGTATTGACGTTCTCTTTTGGGAACCTACGTTGGTCTGCGGTATAATGTAGGAACCAAATTTGCAGGCAAGCAAGCTATGAGTTAGGACTTCTTTCGCCTCCAGTGCTATTGGTGAGCTCCGCTTTTGTTCGTGGAGTATTCCTTAGAGTCATTTTTATTTAGTTATTTCTTTCTTACTTAGAGAACTGACCAGGAAATCTCATGTCCTGAGCAGTGCGTCAGTTTATCAGTAGAGGCTTCATATACATAGTAGTTGGGTTAAGATTCATATATTTTTGATAATAACTTAGCAGTATTTCATTGGTTACTATGAATAAAGTTTTGGAGTTGATTTATTTAAATGTTTAAATTAATCAAAAGTATTTTGTTAGAGTATTGCCTTGTTGCATGTAAAGTTTGGAGTTATAATAGATTTGATAAGCATAGATGATTCGCTCGATCAAGTTTAGTGATCGAGTGACGGTCTCGACTTGTTCAGAAAATGGGTCGCGACACTAATGCAATTTTTACCTGAAAAAGTCGTACACGTTTTCGACTTCCATTTATCAAAGTGATTATTGCAAGGCTTTAGCACTTCTTTTTATTGCAATAAGTGGTGGCAACTTTTGTTTGGTAGGTCTCCACACATTTGCTTCTTTTTCCTACACCGTTTACTTGTTATAACCGATAATCCTTTTTATATCTAGTATTAAAAATCTCATATTTTAAGGAATTTTGTATGTAAGTATTAAAAAATTAGTTACACTAACGGTGTATATTATTTAATCGGGGAAGAGTGTGGATATATGTAGTGGCAGCGACACTCTTTGTGTTAGATATCATTTTCACAGGATTAATACCTAAAACTCTAGACCCAAGTCTTTCCTAGTGGTAATGTGACATGGAATATTTATACGAGTTTACCCCTGACGATCTATACCATGGCACGGTATATATAAATAAGTCATTATTTATAGCAAACATGAGATGTGAACTTAGAAATAGAATAATAACCCGCTGTTAAATTGCATTGATAATTTAATATTTTTTACGTTCTGTATATATAATTTAAGTTATAATATTTATAATATTCATAATATGAATTAAATAGTTAGACGACGTGGTGTATTAGGTGTTTTTCCTTTGGTCATGCACTTCTTTATTAGACATGTCAACATTTGTTCCAATTCTATTTTCAGATATGTAATTAATTACATAAATAGTGTTGTTTTTCCTTTCTAGGTAGTTAATATTGCTGAAAATTACTCCATCCATTCGTTTTTACTTGTCCAGTACAAATAGATTTTTACTTTTACTTGTCACTTATAGCATATCAAGAGAGGACATTTTTTTCCCCCTGTTATACCCACAATATTAATTACTTATTTCAAATTATTTTCTCAAATCCATTAAAAATATGCATCAATAAATATGGGTATCATTGTAAATTATACACTTTATTTATTATTTCTTACGCGGTATACAAAGTCCATATATAGTGGACAAGTAAAAGTGAACGGAGGGAGTAATATTGTTTCATTTGTATAAGTATTTCAATTAAAACCGAAAATGTTGTAATAAGTCTATTCCAACTTATGTTGTTGCATTGTACTTCTTATTAATATTAATATTTGAAACGTCACAAGGTTATTAATATACTCACAATTATGAATAATATTTCATATGCATGCTTTCAAAATTTCAAGAGCACTTTAACAATTCAATTCAAAACATGATGCATTTATTACCGCAAAAAAAATGAATTTTTTTCATAAAGTGCTATGCTACTATAATTTAGAGTCTAATGACTGTAGAGTTTGTGTATTTATCATTCGTAATATATTACTGTTCAATTGTTATCAACTTGTATTACTTGTATTCAAACGCACAGCTAATACAATATCTACCAACTGTATTGGTATCCGCAACGAATACAATATGTATTAACTGGATTCATTAACTTATTTATATTCGTTCGGTAACGGATACAACCTGTATCAGCTATATTGATTCGCGCAACGAATACAACCAACGCGAAATACAAAAGGTGTATACAAAGGGTACAACCTTTATCGACTGTATGTAGAGTATATACAAAAGATATAACCTGTATCCACTGTATACGCTGGGCGAAATATAGAAATACAGATAAATAAAAAGCTCTTGTTGAGAGGTGAACTCAAGATCTCCACTTACTAAGTGGGCACTTTAACCAATTAAGCTACGAGAGCTTGTTGTTCTCCTGTTTAAATTCACAATAAATGATCTCTTGAATTTCATGGATTTGCTATAAAATTCAAATCTAGAAATGAATGGTAAATTTATTGAAAGTATACCTACGAACGATAAATACAGTGCATATGTTTGATGTGTCGCTTAATTTTCCCAAAAATAGACAATATAAACAAATTTGGAGATTCTGCATTTATCTAATCGTGGAGATATTGGCTTCAAGACTTGGTTCTTGATATCGTTTTTGATTGGTTTTTCAGCTAATCAGAAAACAAACATGATCACGCCCAACTATGCCTTATAAAAAGGACTCTGCAGACGTTGCAAATATAACCCGAGTATTACGCCCACGGTCGAATCCACAGAGAGTTAACCTATCAACCACTATCTTCAAATCCACTAATTCTTCAAGAACCAGCTTCCCAAATATTCAAATCTCAGTTGAATGTTCTTTATCAACTACGCTTGCAATTAACAAAATAGATGTAAATTAAACTAATAAAGTTGTAGACAATAATGAGAAAAAGCTAAGGTAATGATTTCCCCTACTGATGGAATCCCTCCTGTTTATGCTCATACAAATTTACCAACACACCTCTATCAATCATGAACGCTAATCTTACCGTAAATCTCTCCCGAGTAATCACAGTAACTTACTATTGCACTCTCCCGAGATACACTAGCTTACTTTATTTAGAACGATTCACTTTAGATTACACCCAAGGCTTTGTTATCCCTAATCCTGCCTTTAAACCCACAATTATAGATTCCTCTAATAATCTAGGAGTGGTGTTGTTCAACAATAACCTAAATATGCACTCTTTTTCAAGTTATGTACACTAAATAGGAACAGCTAATTGAGAATCCTGTCAATTAACTACAACAAATACGAAGTTGAACAAATAGAGATTAAACTAGCAATTTGTATTCACATAAACAAGAAGTTCATCACCCAATAGGTTCCATCAAAACCTTAGACAAGGAATTTAGCTACTCATAGCTATGTGTAAATAAACTAAGATAGAATTCATCATAAAAATCAAAAGCAAAGAAGAAAGATGTTAGAAGTATTCTCTCACAATAGTTTCCCTTGCCAAGATAACCTAAAAATCAATACATGCCTCTCTTGGGCGAAGTCTAATGTTTTAAATAGGGTTTAGGTCTAAAAATCCCGTATTTGACACTTTGACCCCTGAAGTTTCTGCGCCTGCCGCGGTTCTGCCGCGGTCGCGGTAGAACCGCGGCCAATCACCCTCTCTGAACTTCTCAACTTCTGAAGCTGCCTTCCACCGCGGTTCTGCCGCGGTCGCGGTAGAACCGCGGCCAAACTTATTTTCTGAATCTCGAGGGCTGGCATGGCGTAGCTTCAACGGGAATTTACACATTTGGCCTCTTTTCTCCAATTTTCGACTCCAAAACTGCTCCTTAACCTTCCTTATACATATACCACCTGCAAACCATGAAAACACTAATAAGAGCATTTTGTTATCACTTTTAGCATTAAAACTACACAAGAAGGTGATTATTTAAGGTGTGATTATAGTCAAATTCACCTATTATCAACACCCCACACTTAAACCTTTGCTCGTCCTCGAGCAAACTAAACCACACTTCTAGGCCTAACTGTTCAATGCATTACCCCAATTTATGTGACACCCATTATTATCAATGATCAACCTAAGCAGTGCACAATCATGTCTCAAATGCAGACTCTTATGCCAAGACACACTTGTGCTCACTCTAATTACTCTCACAGAAGTGAAGACTCACTTTTTCTTCCTGAGTCACATGCCCTCACACAAACAAAATCTGAGAGAAGTTCCACACATATAAAATTCAACAACAAGGAACCATATATAGAAAGAATTCTCTCACTCTCAGCAAAGAGTATTCACATGCCACATAGACACACCATAAGCTTGCCCCTAGTGTAATACTCTACTAATCGAGCCATTCAGTCAAAGATCAAGAGGTATTTATAGGTTTTAATGTAGGCTAAGGGACAGGTAGAATATATTTGGATATAGTGACTAACCTCCCTAAGCACTTTTAATACACACTTCCTTTTATTTCACCTTTATGCTCAACCCAATCATCATTCCACATTTTATTTCACTTGTAACCCCCACTTTTCTATAGGTACAACTGGCTTCTTCTTTTTTTTTATTTTTTTTATTTTTTAGATTATGGATTTATTGTACAATGCCAGTTCACCAATTAAACCTTCATTCTTGATTCCCTTGTTTCACTAACTCCCTACTACCCCACACTTTGACTTTTGTATATTCTTTAGTGATTCAAGTGCTTCTAGGAAGTAAAGGTTCAAACAATTA
>MU683775.1:133461-201315 GCA_026770625.1 Nicotiana glauca
CCGGCCCACTCTGATGGAAGAAGCTTTGAATGCTGCTTTGGGTGGCAAATCTCCATCGGCAGGATTGGTGGGTGTGTTTCTCATCAAGCATAGTGTGGTCACTAAGGAAGGGTAATAGAATCCCTTTGTCAGTAGCGGTACCCGTATGACCATTTCATCACCAATAATCCGGGCCGCATCAAAATCCTTTCTTGTCACAAAGAACCAAGTCAACAGTGCTCGATTGAAATTCACATCCATTGTATTGCTGGATGGCAGGAACCTGCTGCATATAACAGTTAACCAACACTTGTCCAAGTGTGTGAATGAGTTAGAGTTGAGGGTTATTTGGTCACGTATCCAAACGGGTCTCCCCCCTGTGCAAAGTACATCCGTCATAACCTTCCATGTCACCCCTGGCGTGTCATGGTAATAGTAGACGTCACTGGTGAACGGAGGCAGCCGCAACACCTGGCGAATTGTTGGAACTGTAGCACTGACCACCGTAACCCCGAATAATCACCTCCCTACCCAAGTACAATGGGCAGTTAGCGTAAAATTCTCGAACCAACATCTTGTTGACTGGAGCAGGATCGTTAAATAGGAATTCCATTTCCCGCCTCCGTATTTCTTCATACATCTCCACCTTTTCAGCTCGGAGGGCTACCCGATCAATCGGGATCTCATGGAGAAAGGCTTTTGTAGCCTTGGCGTTGAAGTTGTCCTCCGCCAGTTCCGATTGGAACCTGGACTCATCATAAGTAGGTCGTTGGGATGGACCGCCAGATCGCATGTGTCTTTTAGGGGCCATATGACCTGTACAGAATCAACATAAACATCAAATGTGCCTTAACTAGTGCCAATCGGATGGTTACTCAGACTTTACCACCCGATGGCACCAAAAACTTTCCCTCAACTTATTCACAATAACCTCCATAATAGCCCCACTAATTTTCTTACCGCTTCCGGCGTAATATACCCCACACTTACTCCTTTCAATGTTACACATAAAATACAACACTACCATATATCAACTACAACCATACTACAAATCAACTACACATCATCAACCATCAATTACAACACCCCCATATATCAATTACAACACCCCAAACCTAAGTTGGGCTTAAAATACCCCAAAAATATACAACACAATACCAAAATTTCAGCTATCACATGACCCAATTCTATACTACACTACAAAAATATAGTTTAGGCCTCCAAGCCACCAATACCACTTCACAATTATTAAATAATGAGACCCAATCAATTTGGTACCAAACAACCTCATAAACATCAACTACAACAATGGTAAACATAGAAGAAAGCAAACAAAATTCAAATTTTACACTAATCCTAACTAGGGTTTAGTTGAAACTAACAATAATTAAACTACACTACTTAAAGAAGAAATAGAAGAGGGAAAAGAAAAAACTTACGTGAATGGAGGAAGTGAAGGGTGGGTTGTGTTGATGGAGGTTGGAGAAGAAGATGGATGAAGCAGAAGAGAGAATTGGAGAGATTTGTAGAGAGAGGAAGAGAAGAAGAAGAGAAAGAAATAGAGAAGTGTCGGTTGGTTTGATGGGGGAAAAGGGGGGGTGTTTTAGGTTAATTAGAAGGGGTTGGGGGGGGGGGGAATTATTTAATTAAAAATGAAATAAAAAAATAATTTTATTTTTCAACACGGCCCCATATGGGGCTGCCGCGGTTCTGCAGCGGTCACGGTAGAATCGCGAGCAGTGAGATTCAGAGAGGCTATATGACCGCGGTTTCACCGCGGTCACGGTGGAACCGCGGTCGAAGCCTCTCTCAGATTCTTTCAGCCATTATTTATTTATTTATTTATTTTATATAGACTAAGATAAGATTATACTTACAACAATTCCGTGGGTTGCCTCCCACACATCGCCTGATTTAATGTCGCGGCACGACTCAGATGAAAGCAATTAAGGTTCGATCGACCTCTATGGTTCATTCAAGTGCAACTCGGTCATCTCCTTAGGCTCGTTCATATCCACATACAATTTCAACCTCTGACCATTGACTCTAAATGTACGAGAGTCATCTTCAGTCGTAACTTCCACAGCTCCGGATGGAAACACTTCAACCACGCGAAATGGTCCAGACCACCTTGACTTTAGCTTACTCGGGAACAACCGCAGTCTTGAGTTATAAAGCAATACCCTGTCCCCAGGTTTGAAATTTCACTCAATGATGTTCTGATCGTGAAGCCTCTTCATTCTTTCTTTATACAACCTTGTGCTCTCTAAAGCAAGATACCGGAACTCCTCGAGCTTATGTAATTCAGTGACCCTTGACAAGCCCGCAACTTCCAAGTCTAAGTTCAGCTGTTTTATTGCCTACCACGCTTTATGTTCAAGTTCAATAGGTAGGTGACAGGCCTTCCCAAACACAAACTTATATGGTGACCTACCAATTGGTGTTTTGAAAACTGTCCTGTAAGCCCATAGTGCATCATCTAGCTTCCTTGACCAGTCAGTTCTTGTAGCGTTTACAGTTTTTGACAATACGCTCTTGATCTCTCTATTGGACACCTCAACCTGTCCACTAGTCTGCGGGTGGTATGGAGTAGCCACCTTGTGGCGCACATCATATTTAGCCAACAACTTCTCGAAGGCCCGGTTGCAGAAGTGGGTGCCTCCGTCGCTGATAATTGCGCGCGGTGTCCCAAAGCGGGTGAATATGTTCTTCTTTAAAAACCCGACCACCACCTTAGCATCATTGGTGGGTAATGCTGCCGCTTCCACCCACTTGGACACGTAGTCTACAGCAATAAGAATGTATTTATTGCCATATGAGCTGATGAAGGGACCCATGAAATCTATCCCCCAAACATCAAACACTTCCACCTCTTGAACTGGGTTCATGGGCATCTCGTGACGCTGGGAAATGTTCCCGGTACGTTGACATTCATTACAACCCTTGACCCACAAGTGAGCATCTTTGAACACCGTTGGCCAGAAAAATCCGGCCTCTAGCACCTTAGCTGCTGTCCTGATTCCTCCAAAGTAACTGCCATACGCCGAAGCGTGACAAGCATGCAAGACAGAGGATTGTTCGATCTCGGGGATGCATCTACGGATCATGTTATCAAGGCATATTCTAAACAAGTAGGGCTCATCCCAGTAATACAATTGGCTTTCACGAAAAAATCTCTTCCTCTGGACCGACGATAGGTCGTGAGGAACAATACCACTGGCCAGGTAATTGGCATAGTCTGCATATTAAGGCGCTTCCAAATGAGTGGTAGCGAGCAGTTGCTCATCTGGAAAAGTTTCCAGAATTTCCTCAACTTCTACTACATTTTCTTCTCCTTCAAGTCGTGATAGGTGATCAGCGACTTGATTTTCAGTGCCCTTGCGGTCACGAATTTCAAGATCGAACTCTTGCAGTAGTAACACCCAACGAATTAGGCGTGGATTAGAGTCTTTCTTTTCTATTAAGTATCTAAAAGCTGCATGGTCAGTGTATACAATTACCTTAGATCCTATCAGATAGGACCGGAACTTGTCAAAAACAAATACCATAGCTAGCATCTCCTTTTCTGTCACTGTGTAGTTCATCTGGGCTCCGCTCAGCGTCCTACTAGCATAGTATATTGGGTGCATCAATTTATCCTTCCGCTGACCCAGCACTGCCCCCACCGCGTAGTCGCTAGCATCACATATTAATTCGAACGGTTGCTCCCAGTTGGGGGCAACGATTATGGGTGCTGTGACCAGCCTTTGCTTCAACTCCTCAAAAGCTACCCTGCAATCATCAGAAAATACAAAAGGGTGATCTTTCTCTAACAACTTACAGAGAGGGTTGGCGATTTTGGAGAAGTCCTTAATGAACCTCCGGTAGAAACCGGCATGTCCAAGAAAGCTTCTTATGGCTTTGACTGAAGTTGGTGGAGGCAGCTTTGCTATGACATCAACCTTTGCTCTATCAACCTCTATTCCTTTGCTTGACACCCGGTGCCCCAAGACTATTCCTTCTTGTACCATGAAATGACACTTTTCCCAATTCAGAACCAAGTTAGTCTCGATGCACCGTTTCAGCACACGCGTCAGATTTACTAGGCATTCCTCAAATGAATTCCCCACCACTGAGAAGTCATCCATGAACACCTCCATTATATCTTCTACCATGTCAGTGAATATGGCCATCATGCACCGTTGGAATGTGCCGGGTGCATTGCATAGGCCAAAGGGCATCCTCCTGAAGGCATAAATGCCATATGGGCATGTGAAGGAGGTCTTTTCTCTATCCTCAGGGGCAATGGAGATCTGATTGTACCCTGAGTACCCATCCAGGAAGCAAAAGTGTGACCTCCCTGCCAATCTATCCAGCATCTGATCAATGAAGGGAAGTGGGAAGTGGTCTTTCCGGGTGGCTAAATTCAACTTTCTGTAATCCATGCAAATTCTCCAGCCTGTGACGGTTCTTGTTGAGATGAGTTCATTGTTGTCATTCTTCACCACCGTCATGCCACCCTTTTTAGGCACACATTGAACTGGGCTAACCCAGCTACTGTCAGAAATTGGGAAGATGATTCCCGCATCCAACCACTTTATCACTTCCTTATTCACCACTTCCTTCATATTTGGATTCAGCCTCCTCTGATGTTCCCTGGAAGGTTTGTGCCCCTCTTCCAGCAGAATCTTGTGCATGCAGTAGGCGGGGCTGATCCCCTTGATGTCTGCCATGGTCCACCCAATGGCAGTTTTGCACTCCTTTAGTACCTGTATAAGCTGTTGAACCTGCACATCTAACAAACCAGATGAGATAATAACAGGTAATGTGGAGTTGGGACCTATAAATTCATACCTGAGGTGGGCCGGTAATGGCTTTAGTTCCAGCTTAGGTGGTTCTTCAATGGATGGTTTTGCTGGAGGGGTCTCTCTCTTTTCTAAGTGTAAAGGTTCAAACTCTAAATTTCTGTCCCAAGACCTTCTACCTTCCAATGCTAACACCCAATCCAACAAATACTCCACATTCACTCCATCTAAATTCATTAAGCATGCAGCAAGGGGGTCCTCAGCCGTCAACACCTCATCATCAGACTCTACAATTACATCCACTGCATCAATAAGAGAGCAATTTGCGAACTCACTCGGTCGCCTCATAGATTTCTGCACATTGAATATAATTTCTTCATCATTGAGCCTTATCTTGAGCTCCCCAGTCTCACAATCAATCAAAGCTCTCCCTGTGGCCAAGAATGGTTGTCCTAAAATTATAGGAATTTCTTCATCCACCTTGCAGTCCAAGATTACAAAATCTGCGGGGAACACAAATTTCCCCACCTGAATGAGTACATCATCAAGAATCCCAAATGGACGTTTCATAGTCCTGTCGGCCAGCTGCAGCAACATAGAGGTGGGTCTAGCTCTCCCAATGCCCAGCCTCTTATAAATAACCAGGGGCATAAGATTGATGCTGGCTCCTAAATCACAAAGTGCGTTAGTAAAAGCGAAGTTCCCTATAGTGCATGGAATTGTAAAGCTATCTGGATCAGATAACTTTTCATCTACAGGTCTAGACACCACTACACTACAGGTCTGAGTAAGTGTCACCGTGGCTAAGTCTTGGAATTCAAGCTTCCGAGACATCAAATCCTTCATCATTTTAGCATACCCAGGCATCTCTTTTAAAGCTTCAATCAATGGAATATTCACCTGAATTTGCTTGAGCATTTCAAAGAACTTTTTGTACTGCTCCTCCTTTTGGTGCTTGGACAACCACTGTGGGAATGGTGCAGGAGTTTTTTTCTTCCCAATCACTTGATATTTCTCTTTCTCAGCTATTATTTCAATTACTGGCTCTTCAACTGGCCCATCTACTTTCCCGGTCTCTTGCTGCATATGGTTCTCTTCAGGTGTTGGCTGGACTGTCACTTCTGTCAATACCGTAGACTCATCCAGCTCAATGGGCACTGGAATGAGTGTCTCAGCCTGTATGATACCTCGAGCTCTCTCTTGTTCAACATCTAGATCCCTACCATTTCGGAGACTCACTGCCATCAACTGCTTTGGGCCCTGATCTTTTGGATTGATTTGGGTATCTGCAGGTAATGTCCCTTGAGGACGATTGTTCAGCGACAACAAGATCTGGCCCACTTGTACCTCAATATTCTTAATGGCTGCATCATGTGCATCCACTCTTTCATTCATCTTGGCATTGGACCCACTAACGTGCTGCATCATTGCTTCCAGTCTTGCAAACCCATCTTCTTGTCTTCCACCATACTGTTGCTGAGGTGGATGGTACCATTGCTACTGATTGTTGTACCCCTGTGGTCTAGGATACGGTGCCATGTTGTTGGGGGGTCTCATACCTCCCATGTTTCCGGCGTTGTACTGTGGCTGGGGTGGCCTGTACTGCTGTTGAGTCTTCTGACCCTAATTCTGATTTCCTTGTCTCTGACCCCCATAGTTAGCCATATAGTTCATATCTTTAGGGTGCTGATGATGATGATCATGCTCTGCATTCCATGGATTACCAATTGGCTGGCTTATGCAAGATGCGCACAAACCCCCATTGGTAGTATCTACTATATGTACCTGCTGCTTAACTCCTGATTCCTCCACCTTTTTGGTGAGGATGCTCATCTGTGTCAAGAGAGTCGCCATATTCTCAGCCATAGTGTTAGAAGGATCAAGAGGCACTGAGTGCACCACAGGAGTGACAGGTGCATTCCTAGTTGTCCATCCCGAATTCTATGCCATTTTATCCAGCAAATTCTGACCTTCTCTCCAAGTCTTGCTCAAGAACGCCCCACCAACTGAGGCATCTACAATATTCTTCATGCTGTCAGACAGCCCCATGTAAAACCGTTATCCCAACATCTGTTCTGGAACACCGTGGTGAGGACACATAACTAACATTCCTTTAAACCTACCCCATGTCTCATGTAGAGTCTCCATTGGTTTCTGCTTGAGCTCATGATCTCATCAATTTGTTGAGCAGTTTTGTTGGGCGGGTAGAATTTGTTGTGAAATTGCTTAACTAATTCATCCCAAGTTTCTATAGAGTTGATAGGGAGTGAATTCAACCAAACCTGTGCAGCTCCTGTCACCGAGAATGGAAACAATAATAGCATGATTGCTTCCGGAGTCACGTTGGGTTGCCTTGTGTTTTGCATATAGATAAGAAGTTCTTTAAGTGCTGCTGAGGATCTTCTATTTGTGTCCCAGAAAAGAGTCCCTTGTTTTGCAACTAGTGTAGCATATTGTTTGTGATCTGGAACGATTCAGCTTGTATTGTGGGCACAACAATAGCAGTGGCTAAATTGTCAGCTGTTGGTTGTGCCCCGTCATATAATGCACCCTCAGGCACAGAAAGTGCCCCTTCCCTGGCATTTAAGCCAGCTTGCTCATTCTTGACGTTTTCGTTGGGATCGTTTACGTCTCCCATGTTAATTTCGATTTTGAGGGTTTGTTGGGATTGTTGAATTCTTTTGTTGGCACGGTTCAATGCCCGGAATGTTTGCTCGGGGTCTGAGAGTCCTTCAAGTAGTTCTCCAGTCCTTGTAGACTTTTTAGGCATACACCTGAGCAACCAAGTCAACAATCGTTAAATTTTCAATAAAAAATTTGGTAGAGAGAAAACTGACTACAATAAGAATCTTTGTATTTCTGTCAATGGCAATTGATAATTCCGTTAAGTCCCCGGCAACGACACTAAAATTTGATCACGCCCAACTATGCCTTATAAAAAGGACTCTGCGGACGTTGCAAATATAACCCGAGTATTACGCCCAGGGTCGAATCCACAGAGAGTTAACCTATCAACCACTATCTTCAAATCCACTAATTCTTCAAGAACCAGCTTCCAAAATATTCAAATCTCAGTTGAATGTTCTTTATCAACTACGCTTGCAATTAACAAAATAGATGTAAATTAAACTAATAAAGTTGTAGACAATAATGAGAAAAAGCTAAGGTAATAATTTCCCCTATTGATGGAATCCCTCCTGCTTATGCTCATACAAATTTACCAACACACCTCTATCAATCATGAACGCTAATCTTACCATAAATCTCTCCCGAGTAATCACAGTAATTTACTATTGCACACTCCCGAGATACACTAGCTTACTTTATTTAGCACGATTCACTTTAGATTACACCCAAGGCTTCGTTATCCTTAATCCTGAACCCGCAATTATAGATTTTTCTAATAATCTAGGAGTGGTGTTGTTCAATAATAACCTAAATATGCACTCTTTTCCAAGTTATGCACACTAAATAGGAACAGCTAATTGAGGATCCTATCAATTAACTACAACAAACACGAAGTTGAACAAATAGAGATTAAACTAGCAATTTGTATTCACATAAACAAGAAGTTCATCACCCAATAGGTTCCATCAAAACCTTAGACAAGGAATTTAGCTACTCATGGCTATGGGTAAATAAACTAAGATAGAATTCATCATAAAAATCAAAAGCAAAGAAGAAAGATGTTTGAAGTATTTTCTCACAATAGTTTCCCTTGCCAAGATAACCTAAAAATCAATACATGCCTCTTTTGGGCGAAGTCTAATGTTTTAAATAGGGTTTAGGTCAAAAAATCCCGTATTTGACACTTTGACCCCTGAAGTTTCTGCGCCTGCCGCGGTTCTGCCACGGTCGCGGTAGAACCGCGGCCAATCACCCTCTCTGAACTTCTCAACTTCTGAAGCTGCCTTCCAGCGGGGTTCTGCCGGGGTCGCGGTAGAACCGCGGCCAAACATATTTTCTGAATCCCGAGGGCTGGCATGGCGTAGCTTCAATGGAAATTTACACATTTGGCCTCTTTTCTCCAATTTTTGACTCCAAAACTGCTCCTTAGCCTTCCTTATACATATACCACCTGCAAACCATGAAAAACACCAATAAGAGCATTTTGTTATCACTTTTAGCATTAAAACTACACAAGAAGGTGATTATTTAAGGTGTGATTATAGTCAAATTCACCTATTATCAAAACACTTTAAGAAAAAGCTAAATTAAAGAATTTCCATCCACTATCAAAGGGAAAGGAAAATACTTTCACAATTTTTAAGTTCTCTTTAAAGTATTATTAGTTAAAAAAAAACTAGAGGGAGAATATGTTGAGATGCCAGAGAAGTTTAACCCTTAATTAATCAAAATATGAAAATGTATAAAAGAGGTTTCAAGTCCACCAGAAATTCTTGAATTCATCCAAAGGAGGAAATAGTGAATAAATTGATAACATGCATTCGCAGGAGGAAATTTTGAAATTAAAAGGAAAAAAAACGAGAGGGTTAAAATTAATCCTTTCAATTTGTGCACAATAATATAAAATTCTATTGCAACGAAGTTATGTGAAATAGCAAAAAAGCTCCATACATTGAATCAATTTTTTGCACATTGGACAATTTGATAAGATGACGATTATTAAGGACGAGCAATAATGTTTCACATATTTCAATCGACCAAACTCTAGATCGGTCAATTGGTTGGTTGTTTGAGTTTCAAATTTGAGTTGTGTCTCCATATATAGGAGTTGTGTAAGTGTAGAATTTAAGAGAATTATGAAATGTAGGACAAAATAACTTATTGGGTTTGGAAATATTTTACTTATAGATATTAAATAAATTTTTTAACACAAATATAAAATCTGAGTCAAAGCTATTAGGTTCTGCCAAGCCAGCCAGAGCTTAAACTTATAGTTTACTTCCTGTAACGTTGATAGAAGATTCGAACTAATAGGATACGCAAAAGAAGACTAGAAAACTGATTATATGTTACCTACAGGTAAATAAGTTTATCTTTGAAAAGAAGCATTCTAATATTAAATAAAAAACCAAATATAAAGTTCATACTCAAACCTACATATTATCATTTATATAAACAACAAATAGCGTAGCCAAAACTTGTTTTGCCTCGTATGACAAATTTGAAGGACTATCCAATGTACCAAAATCCTCAGTTTTCACATTAAATTAGTTTAAGAGAATTAGGAAAGAAGCCGTATCTAGTGCATGAAACTAGAAGTTATGCCGTCTATGAGAAAAAGTATTTTTGTCGTCGTGCATGCATGCAGTATCTCATATCGTGAAGTACAGGTTCAGCCAATTTTGAATCAGACTTTCCAACTCTGTTAAGGCATTCAACAAAAGACCTCACGTTGCTTTACCTGTTTCGTTCTAGCACATGCACACTAACTTATTTTTGATAGTTGTGGTGTTCGAGCCAGCTTCTGCCTTCACCAAGTAGCAAAGTTGTATCGGTTTATTATCATCAGGGGTGGAGCCACAGTGTTGGTTGCGGGTTCGACAGAGCTTTTGTTCAAACCCCTGTATTAGTTTTAAGAAATCCAATGAATACGTATAAATTCTTAATTTAGAATTCAATAACTTAAAATAATTTTAATCCCGAACTCATAAGATTCAAATCTTAGCGCCTCTGATTATCTTTTAATTGGTTTGAGTTGTAGTTGTAGCTATTTGTTGAAAGGTTTTACCTTGAAGCCCAAATTAATTTTTTATTTGTATTATTTTCTTATTATTGATGTAATAATTTACATATTAGTTTTTCTAAAGAAAATATTGTTTGTACATATATAATCTTTGTTCTTTCGTGAAGGGTTGTGGAATGCCTGTATCTAAAGAATTTCTCCTTGTGATTACTACGTCTTTCTACTTGTCGCTTAGCCCCACTTTGCCATTATGGTTTGTCTGGAATGTGGAAATTGCAAAATGTTAGAAAGTCAGCAAAAAGTGTTTTCTATGGAGTAGTAGTATATGTTTCAATTGTCCCTCGTGCGTTGACCGACTCCTTCTAGTCCAAACTTTGACCAAAAAATCAAACGAAAAGACAATAAATAAAAGCAACAATAATTAAAGTACGTATATCTAGAAATTGATACTTTTCTGGTACATATTCCTTTGCTTTGTCCATTCAAACAATTCATGCATATATTAGCCGCTTTCTTTTACCACCTCTCATTAGAAAGAAGAAAAAAACTCTATTTCTCTCCATTTTTTTTCTTGTATTATATAGAGTTAGATTCTTCTTGTTAATTTTCAAATAGAAAAAAATGGAAGAAGTAGAGATACCCCAATATTTCTTGTGTCCTATATCTCTCCAAATAATGAAAGATCCTGTGACAACAGTCACTGGAATTACTTACGACCGTCAAAGTATTGAACAATGGTTATTGATGGCAGACGAAAATACAGCTACATGTCCAGTAACAAAACAACCTTTGCCTAGAGACATCGAGTTGTTGACACCAAATCATATGCTTGGGCGATTGATCCGATCCTGGACCATTGGCAATTCTGAGAATGGGATTGAGCAAATTCCATCGCCTAACTATCCTATGAATAAATCACATGTCATCAGGCTAATTCGCCAGATGAACAATCGCGAGACTTATGTAGAAGCATTAAGGAAAATGGGTAACATGGTCAGTGAGAATGAGAAAAACAAGAAGTGTTTGAATGAAGCTGGTGCAATTAAGGCTATGGTTTGTTTCATATTGAGGAGTTTTAAGGAAGGGAAATTAATTGTGGGACTTGAAGAAGCTTTGAGGATTTTCCATCTTGTTTGGAGCCCAACACATGAAAACAAGCAACTTGTCAAGGAAAATCATGATCTAATTGAAGCTATTTTATGGATTTTGAAGAGTGAAATGATCAACAACAACAACAATAAAGTTGTAATAATCAAGATTCATGCAATTATGGTCATGAAAAATATGATCTCAGTATCAAGTTCAAATCTATTATCGAGTTTAACACCCGATTTTTTCCAAGAAATGTTGAATATTTTGCGCAAAAACAGCAAAACTAAGGTGTCTCAACAAGCTACAAAAGCAGCATTACATGTGCTAATAGATGCATGTCCAAGAGGAAGAAACAGGCTAAAAATGATAGAATTGGGGGCTATTTTCGAGCTAATTGAACTCGAATTAAGCAACAATGAGAAAAGGGTAACTGAATTAGTATTCAGTCTTTTGTTATATTTGTGTAGTTTGGCTGATGGGAGAGCAGAATTAGTGAAACATGCAGCTGGAATTGCAGTGATTTCTAAAAGGATACTAAGGATATCTCCAGCTACAGATGATAGTGCAATTCAGATTCTTGGATTGATTTCTAAATTTTCAGCTACAAAACAAGTGCTAATAGAGATGTTAAGAGTTGGGGCTGTGTCAAAACTTTGCATGGTAATTCAAGCACATGGTGAAGCATCTTTAAAGAAAAAAGCCATGGAAATCTTAAGGGCACATTCTAATGTTTGGAGCAATTCTCCTTGCGTACAAATTTATCTCCTCACAAGATATCCATAGAAGTTTAAAATATTGATACTTGCATTAGGGTAAACTGATACATCATACCTTCCTTGAGGTGCGGACCCTGATCAGTGAATGTGGGATGCTTCGTGCACCGGACTACCAATAGTAAATTAATAATATTCACTTCAAAATTTCAATTCTTTTTGTATGATATATGTATAAATTTTATCAACCACATTATATATCCTTTTTATTCTGTAAAACAATATAATATGCAAAATACATACATTGAAACCCCATACAAAAGTTATGAAGAAATTAAACTGTTTACTTGCCTCTTTGTAACTCTAACAACCAGATAGATGTAGTGGAAGACAATGGTATATATATATATTTGAAAAAGTTTACCTCATACATTATTTTTGTCCTTTTAGTTTTAATAAATTCTTTTGGGGTGGACATGACTCGAGTATAAAAGAGGAAAAGAAGGATCTGATGAGAATTAAACATTACATCTTGATAATATATAATATAACAACATACTAGTAAATTCCTGAAAACTCGAAAATTTGTTACTATTGCCACAAGGATTGCTGATAATTTTTAAGTCATTTAATTAGTGATGATTTCAGTATTACACGGATCTGTTTTTACCTTTTTCAAAAAATTTCAGTGTTAGCCAGTAAGTATAGGTGCATCATGACGTTGAAATAGCTGATCTAAAACGATCAAGACTTTTTCTTTCATTTTTCTTTTTCCTTTTTTATTTTGGGGGATGTTGGAAGTAAAGACTTGCAGAAAAAGGACAAATTAATTCTTAGCAAATTCACAGTACTGTACTTCACTTCTACGTTCAAATTCATTTTTTTTCTAACAACTGAACATTTCAATATTTACGATAATTATTACTAGGAGTATAATTTTTTGAGTTCTCAAAGCATTTAAGTTATTATTCCTATTACATGGAGTACAAATTATAATAAAACTATGAACCACATATTCTTTATAATATTTCAATAGCTTTATCTCAGTTTTCTATATATCAGTGTCAGATAATCGTCAATTAAAAATATCATTTCATTTATAAACTTTAATATTAATTAGGATATAAATTATATACAACAGATTAAGTACGCTTAATGAAATCATATTGACGAAATAAATTGAATCTGTTTCAACAGAAGTCCGATGACGACGAACAAGCTGAAAAAGCTCATCCAATTAACAAATCAAAGACTTTTTCTTTTTTTGGGGTTAAATATCGAAAGACTTACCTCAAACAGAAAACAACAAATCAAATAACAGCAAAGCCAGATCAACTTATTCACTTGTTTTTCCATTCTCATTCATTTTTCCTCACTGAAACAAGACTCAATATAAATGAACATGCACCATTTTGCAGGTCATAGTTGTGGCCTAAACACATTATTCTACCTAGTCATTTTCCCTATTCTCTTCAATGCATCCACCACTTATCAAATATCTAATTCTAGTAATGATCATTTGGGGGTCCCTAATATCGAATATACTAACCGTAGAAAGCTCTTATCCTACAATGGTGATATTCTTGCCATCAATCCATCACTTAATTTTGAGAATTTTAGGTTAAAGAATGCATACATTGCATTACAAGCTTGGAAAGAATCCATTCTCTCGGATCCTCACAATATAACCGCGAATTGGATAGGATCCAATGTGTGTAACTACACTGGAGTTTTCTGTTGGCCATCTCTTGATGAACCCTCTGAACTTACTGTTGCTGGTATCGATATCAACCATGGCGATATAGCTGGTACTCTTCCACATGAATTAGGCCTGTTATATGATATTGCATTGTTTCATATAAACTCAAATAGATTTTGTGGTACTATCCCTGAGAGTTTCTTGAATTTGAAGCTCCTTTTTGAGTTAGATGTTAGTAATAATCGGTTCGTTGGCAAGTTTCCTGATGTGGTTGTCCAATTGCCTAATTTGAGGTTTCTTGATTTGAGGTTCAATGAGTTTGAAGGTGAGGTACCAAGGCAAGTTTTTGAAAGGAGTTTTGATGCTTTGTTTATTAACAATAACAGATTTTCTTCTGAGTTGCCTGATAACTTTGGGAATTCGCCTGTTTCTGTCATGGTTTTGGCAAACAATAAGTTTAAGGGATGTATACCGGTTAGTTTGGGAAAAATGGCTAAAACATTGAATGAATTGCTTCTTATAAATAACAATTTCCATTCATGTTTGCCTAATGAGATTGGAATGCTGAAGAACTTGACAGTGTTGGATTTGAGTTATAATCAAATTGTTGGTACTTTACCTGAGAGTATTGGAAATATGGAGAGCTTGGAGCAGTTGAATTTGGGTCATAATATGTTGTCTGGGAAGATATCTGACAACATATGTAGACTTCCAAATTTGAACAAGTTTGTCTATGACAACAACTACTTTTATGAAGAGAGTCCAGCTTGTCTAAATCTGAATGCAGTTGCTGATCAACAGAATTGTCTTAGAGGAAGGCCTATGCAAAGACCTGCATTGGATTGCCAGAGGTTTTTGTCTAAAAAAGTTGATTGTAACACTTTCAAATGTGCATTACCACCTCCATTACCTACCCCTCCACCAACCAATTGTTGTTCTTGTTCACCTCCACCACAACCATCACCGCCCGCACCATCTCCTCTTCCATCACCATCTCCACCGCCACCTTCTGAACCTCCATCATCTCCACCACCACCTTTATCACCTCCAATTTATTCTCCCCCACCTCCAACATTGTCACCTCCACCACCTCCAACTCCTTGCAATGCTAGTCCACCGCCACCTCCACCAAGCTGTATACCACCTCCTACATTCTCTCCACCTCCACCAAGCATATCATCGCCTCCGCCGCCACCTTCTCCACCCCCACCAACTCAAATATCTTCTTCACCTCCACCACCAAACATTCCACCACCTCGACCTTCACCTCCACCATGTGCACAACAGGCAATACCACCAAGTCAAGATATGTCTCCTCCTTCACCTTGAAGTGTAATATGATCACAGGTTACTCTTCATGGTTATTACCTCATCTTCCTCATAGAATGGAAGTTCAAATCATACTTCATTACAGGCACATCTGCACTACAGTTTTGTTAGAGAACCATGCAAAAGGAGTTGTGAATTGAGCCTCATTTTTTTGTAGGACTAGTGTAGAAGAGACTCTAGATGAAACCATTATTCAAGTTATCTAACTTGTCTCCAGAATTTTTAATAAAACGCCGAACATGTTGCGTCAATTGTTGGTATTAGTTTTTCTCCTGAAACAACAACATTGTAGTTGATCACAAAAAGGGGACAAGCTCCTTTTTTTCCAAAAAGAATTCAAGAACATCTCTGAGGTTACACTGCTCATTTATTTCAATGCTTCCACTATTCACTTAGTTTTGCTCTTTCATAATCAATGTGTTCTATATCTGCAATTCACTTAGAGGAATAATAAAATGAAAATATCTCTAATTGCATGACAATAGTGTAACTTGGACTGTCATCACCTAACTTCCAGTATGAAAAAATTCTCATCAATCAGCTTAAATACCAAATATTTCCTACCTGCGCATGGCATTATCTTCTAACATATTTCCTCTACCCTTTCAGAAGTTGAAGTTTTATCAATTTTTATAACTAAAACAGATCAGCTAGCACCATGAGTTCAAATGGCTGACTCCTCTTCACATATCTTTTGCCTAATGCAGCGGGTATTCTGCATAGGTACAAACAAACATTCTCAAGCGCAATATATAGTTCATAATCAAGTGATCAATAGCAAAAGTCATGAATCGAATAGAGTACTCCAAGTAGTAGACAAACTTCACATCAACAATTAAATTACTTTGAAGTCTGTCATTTCATCAATACGATTCACTTAGTTCATGTTATTGTAAAGGCACTAGTAAGAATGGATCAACATCCTGCTGATCGAATACAATGCATATGATTGAGTTTTACACTGTTTTTGTGGAGGTAAAACATCTTCTAATCAGCAACTAGATTAACTGAAACACCAAGAATCAAAAAGAGTAATTTGTATAAAATCTTAGATATTACATACCTCTAGACTCTAAAGTGCAAGGTAGTTAAATTAAGTTGCGGATCCAAAGTATGAGATACGGGTTCAGGGGAACCAGTAGCTTTTGTCTAGACTTTGTATATTTATTACAAAATCCACTAAATATCTATAGATATTTCATTGTGAATCCATTTATTATTGTATATTAACTTGACGCTATTGTAGGAACCCATAAACTTCAAATTTTGAATCGTGGCTACACAAAAAAGCCAAGAACTTCGCTTGGTTGAAGTCTTTATATCATCCCTTTTAGTCAACAAATTGTAGTTTAAAGCTTTACCGTATACCCTGCCAATGTTCGTGTCATCATGTGTGTGATATTCCTATTGATGATGTTTCCAATTTTGTTGATCCACAAATGTTAAAGGAAACACATCTACGCAGTTAAGATAACTAAAGAGTTCTTAATTAGCATTTACTTTTAACTAGTTTTTGTGCAAGCACGTTACGTGTATACCCCTTATCAATGAGAATTTTTTAAAACTTCAAAAATAATGCCCAAAGAATATAGCTGAGTTATTAAAAATAATATTAGAAGAAGCAAACGACTCCCTTAGGCAAAAACGTATTAGAAGGCATCATTTCAATATTTTGTGATATAAGCATCCTTGTTCTTCTACTGTCTAGTTTTGTAAGAATTAACCTTAGGATATAGAGCTGCAAGAGTGTTGATTAGAACAAGAGGCTCATACTCAACTCAATTTGACTGGATGTCCTTTCACTTGTAGGCTGTAGCATCATGCTAAGCATTTCTATCAGTAACTTCTTGAATTTTTCTTTTCAGCCATTTTTCCAAAACAACTTACAGGCTTCATTTCCAGCCTTGCCTATCAATACGCATAGGAGGTACAACTATTTGATCTTGTTTTCTTATTGGCATTGATGTGGCTTCAATGCTAAACGTTAAATTGGGCAGTTCTCTACATTCAGACTGTACAACCTTATCTTGTGCATATGAATATTTGCACTATCTGATGTATTTGTACAACCAATGAAATAATTCTTAAGCTTTTCATATCGAACAAAACTAAAAAGAAAGTGATACGGGGAAGCACTATCTGATGTATTGACGGATTACCGTATGTGTAACGACCCGACCAGTCGTTTTGCTGTCTAGATTCCCGTTCCCTAAATAAGATTCTCTGTATATGTTTTTACTGTTTTATGACTTGCAGGGATGGTTAGTGCGGGTTTGGAAGAGTTCGGGTTGAAATTGAAACACTTAGTTCCTTAATATTGGCTTTTAAGGGGTTTGACTTGGATCAACATTTTTAGTAAACGACCTTGGAACTAGGAATTGACGATCCCAATAGGTTCGTATCATAATTTTGGACTTGGGCGTATGTTCGAATCAGGTTTTAGATGACCACGGAGTGTTTCGGCACTTAATATTGAAAGTTGGCATATTGAAGGTTTTTCAAGTTCTTTAAATTTGGTTTGAAGTTGGTTTTGGTATTATCGAGGTCCACTTGGGATTCCGAGCTCGGGAATAGTTCCATACGGTGATTTAAGACTTGCACGCAAAATTTGGTGTCATTCCGAGTAGTTTAAGCATGATTCGGCGCGTTCGGAGCAAGTTGGAAGAACATGAAGTTCATAAGTTGATTCGATTTGGTTTGGGGTGTGATTCTTAGTTTTGGTGTTGTTTTTCCGCATTTCGAGAGGTTGAGCAGGTCTGTCTTATGTTTACGAACTTGTTGGTATGTTTGGGCGGGGCCCCGGGGCCATTTGGATGATGCGCGGGCCAAGTTTGGACTCAATGGAACTGGTGCGTTCGCACCTGTGAGGTTTTTGCCGCAGGTGCGAGCTTTAGACCGCAGAAGCGGCCTGGCATGGGCTGCCCAGGGATCACAGAAGCGAGACAGGGACCGCACCTGCGAAAGCACAGGTGCGAAGTAGGCAAGTGCAGAAGCGGGCAAGGCTGCAGGTGCGACACATACGCCATAGACGCAGGCTTGCAGAAGCGAGCCATTGTCCGCAGATGCAAAAGTAAGCCAGCTAGGGGAATCGTAGATGCGGAGCCGCAGAAGCGGCTAATTCTCCGCAGAAGCGAAAATCACTGGACAATGAGGTTTATTTAAGATGGGACTTAGGCCACTTTTGTTCATTTATTTCACTTCATGGGGCTAATTTAGTGCTTCTTATAGAGGGGTTTTCACCAATCTATTTGAAGGTAATTAATTTCTATCACATGTAAGTGATATACATAGATTAAGGGTAGATTTTAACATGTAAAATTATAAAACTTATAAGTTTAGTTGAAAAACCTAGATTCATAAAAATGGGATTTAACCACGAAAATAATTATGGAATTAGGTGAAAAGTGATACATTTGAGTTTGTGAGGTTATGGGTAACAATTATCTTCAAAAATTTTCGGAATCCGAGCATGTAGGCCTAGGGGTGAATTTTAGGATTCTTCCAATTAGGGGTGGGTAATTATCCTAGTAGTTAAATTATAAACTTTTGAGTATATATTAACTTATTTATATAATATTTGGCTACTTTTAGATTGTTTGGCAGCGAGTTTAGAATTTAAAGCGTTTTTGTGGACCGAACGTGAGCTTGAGAACGAGGTAAGCCTCTTGCCTAACTTTGTAAGAGGGAACTCATCTCCTTAGGTTTATTCTTATTGTGAATTACTTATGTGGGGAGCACGCACTAGATGAGGAGAGTCCGTGCATAACTATATTCCATGAGATGTCCGGTTAGTCTTAGATTTGCATCATACTTTGTTTGTACTATTATGTTTATTATGCATATTAATCGTATTAAATAAAGATGAGATTAGGGATTGTAAGGTTGACATTTTTCAATTTAGATTTCTTATTATTGGGAAGAATTAAGGAATATATAATAACTCTAAGAAATCCATGTCCACTCACGTCGCAAGTACTTTCGCGAGCGAGGTAAACTTCTCTATTCTCATGGGAGCGGGACGTTCGCCTCAGTAGGTTAATAGATGCATCTATGGTTCGTGCCGTCCGAACCTCGGCAGTGCACACAATATATTTTTGGATTGGGCCGTACAGGCTCGGCATAAATCATGCGTGATAATACTCAGAGCCTAATTATACTTGATTTCATCTTATGGGCTCGGGAGGTTATAATTTATTTAATGACAGAAATTGACTTGGAGTTAGTAAGTGTTGTTTAGAGATGTTGGGATTCACTCTTAGTGGAAGAATCATTTATTCACTGCTTGATTATTATGTTATTATTATAATTTACCTAGCCCATACTTATTTACAATTTCTGTATTTTATTTGTCGGCTCATAGTAAGTATCGACGTCGACCCCTTGTCACTACTTCTTCGAGGTTAGACTGGATACTTACTGGGTATATGTTGTTTATGTACTCACGCTACACTTCTGCACTAACCGTGCAAGATCTGAGGCAAGTGCATCATTTAGTCATCCTGATACTCCGAGACTTAGTGGTGAGCTACTTTTCGAGTTCGTTCTGCAGCACCTGAAATCTCTCTTTTGTATTTACTTTCAATCTACTCTATTTCAGATAGCAGCTTAGTGTTTTTGCTTATTCTACTAGTAGCTCACACACTTGTGACACCAGGTTTTGGAATTTTTGTTAATAGACATTGATGATTTTTTTGAGTATTTTTTCACCACACCTGTCCTTATAATCATTACACTTTATTTTATTGAATTTCTCACCTTTTACTTATTTAATAATTAAAAATCAATCATTCCAAAAGTGTTAAAAAGAACAAATACATGGGCAGTTCACCGTTGGCTTACCTAGCGGTGACGTTGGGCGCCATCACAGCCTATTTGGAAAATTGGATTCTGACAACGTAGTATCAGAGAACTAGGTTCACGTAGGTCTCACATGTTATGAGCAGGTCTAATAGAGTCTTGCGGATCGGTGCGGATACGTCCGTACTTATCTTAGGGGTGTGAGGAAACAACTCTTTTCTTCATCTCATATCATGCACTTGATGTTGTGCTAAGTACCTTTCTTTTATTCTCTCACAGATAGTGAGAACGTGCACTGCAGATGCACCCGACTATGGAGGAGCTGCTCCCCTTATGACTAGAGGCTGAGGGAGGGCTCTAGCTCGCGGTAGAGGATGAGGACGTCCTAGAATTGCTCCAGTTATGCCACCAGTGGACCCAGTAGAGGATCCTATTATTGAGGAACATCGCGAGGTGCCTGCAGCAGAGCCAGCCCCAGTAGATTTCATGTCTGCACCAGGATTCCAGAAGGTCATGGGCCGTAAGTTGCAGTTCATGGATTCTTTTACTCGGGCAGGTTTATTTCTAGCACACCCAGCCACATCTGAGGCGGGAGGGGGAGTACAGACCCCTACCGCTCAGGCTCCTGAGCATGCAACTACCATATATCAGACCCTGAGCGCACTACCCATGGGCAGAGCCTAGCCAGTTGTAGCAACTATACCTGAGCCCAGACCAGCTGCGATCAGTTAGCCGCAGAAGCTATTGGACAGATGGACCAGGCTACACCCTCCTATCTTTGGTGGTGAGTGACATGAAGATCCCCAGGACTTCATTGATTGGTATAGGGACAGACTGCACAACATGAGGATATTGGAGTCCCACGGGGTGGACTTTACCACTTTCCACCTGGAGTGCAGGGCCCATAGGTGGTGGCAGTCATATCTTCTCAGCAGACCAGCAAGTTCTCCTCCCATGACTTTAGACCAGTTCACATATATTTTTCTAGATAGGTATATTCCACCCTCTCAGAAGGAAGAGTTGCAGTTTCAGTTCGAGCAGCTCCAGCAGGGTCAGATGTCAGTAACCGACTATGAGGCGAGGTTTTTTGACTTGTTTCGCCACACACTTATAATACTCTCCCACCGATGCGAAGAGAGTGCGGAGGTTTATTATAAGTTTACACTCTGGTATCCAGGCCATTATGGCCCGAGAGGTGGAGATGAGGACTTCTTATGAGCTAGTTGTAGATATATCTCGGAGGATCGAGGGTATTCATCAGCGGAGCCGAGAGCAAGAGTCGAGGGACAAGAATTATTCTAGAGGGTTCAGTGGTGCTCCATCTAGGGGCAGAGGTCAATTTGGAAGGGGTCAGCCTAGTAGGCCCACATATCCAGTATCGCTGCCTTCTCGGGTGCGCCAGTGCGGCCCTATTTCAATGCCATACTAGAGAGTTCCTACTGCCCACCAACTATTCAGGGTTCCTCCAGTGGGTATTCAGGCCATCAGGGTCAGACTTCGAGTCAGCATTCCACCATTCCACCATTCCAAGGGGTTGTTACGAGTGTGGGGATCCTAGCCACATGAAGAGATTTTGTTCTAGGCTTCGGAGCAAGGCAGTATAGTAGGGTCATCAGCCTATGATTACAGCACCAGCTACCACACCAACCGTCTGGCCACCTAGAGGCGGAGGTCAGGTGGGTAAGGGCCATCATAGAGGTGGAGGCCAGATAGGCGGATGCCAGTCAGGTGGCGCTCCAGCTAGATTCTACATTTTTTTGGCTAGACCAGATGCAGTGGCCTCAGATGCCATGATCACAGGTATTATTTATATCTACGGTAGGGATGCTTCAGTTCTATTTGATCTAGGGTCTACATATTTATATGTTTCATCTCCTTTTGCTCATTTCTTGGGTGTTCCTTGTGAGTCCTTGGGTACTCCTACATATGTGTCCACGCCGGTGGGTGTGCTGTTATTGTAGACCGGATCTATCCTGCATTATTACTTTCAGTGATTATGACTAGAGGGGATCTTCTATTGCTCGATATGACCAACTTTGAGATTATCATGGGCATGGATTGGTTATCTCCATATCACACCATCCTTGATTACCATTCCAAGACTGTTACCTTGGCATTGCCAGAGTTTCTTAGATTGGAGTGGAAGGGTTCATCTGTCAATGCATCTAGTTAGGTTATCTCTTTTCTAAAGGCTCGACACATGGTCCAGAAGGGTTGTTTGGATATCTAGCTTATGTTCAGGATACTACCACAGAGATTCCGGCATTTGATTCAGTGCCCGTGGTCCGGGAGTTCTCCGATGTGTTTCCTTATGATTTTCAAAGCATGCCACCAGATCGTGATATCGATTTATGTATTGATTTGGCTCCAGGTTATCTCTATTCCACTGTATCGCATGGCTCCGAAAGAGTTGAAGGAACAGTTTGAGGAGTTTCTAGAAATGGGGTTCGTCGGACCGAGTGTATCACCTTGGGTTGCACCAGTGTTATTCGTGAAGAAGAAAGATGGGACTATGTGGATGTGCATTGATTACCATCAGCTAAACAAAGTTACCATTAATAACAAGTACTCGTTGCCGCATATTGATGATTTGTTTGACCAATTGTAGGGTGCCACGTTGTTCTCTAAGGTTGACTTGTGATCGGGGTACCATCAATTGAAGATTCATGATTCGGATGTTTCGAAGACGACTTTTCGGACTATATATGGCCAATATGAGTTTCTAGTTATATCGTTTGGTTTGACTAATGCCCCGATGGAATTTATGGATTTGATGAACCGGGTGTTCAGGTCGTATATTGACTTATTTTCCATTGTCTTCATTGATTACATTTTGATCAACTCACGTATCATGGAAGAGAATGAGCAATATTTGAAAGTGGTGCTTCAGACCTTGTGGGAAAAGAAGATATGCCAAGTTCTCCAAGTGTGAGTTTCTACGACATTATTGGGACATGGTGTATTAGATGAGGGTATTAAGGTAGATCCCAAGAAGATTGAGGTAGTTTAGAGTTGGCCTTGTCCTACTACAGTGACCGAGATTGGGAGCTTCTTGGGGTTAGCAGGTTATTATCGCTGGTTTGTGGATGGCTTCTCATCTATTGCACCACTTTTGACTAGATTGACCCAGAAGGGTGCTCCGTTATGATGGTCCGATGAGTGTGAGGTGAGCTTTATGAAGCTCAAGACCGCATTGACTTTAGCACCGATATCCGTGTTATCTTCCGGTTCAGGGATGTATATTGTGTATTGAAATGCTTCACACATTGGCCTTGGTTGTGTATTGATGCAGGATAGGCGAGTTATTGCATATGCTTCACGTCAGTTGAAGCCCCATGAGAAGAATTACCCCATGCACGATTTGGAGTTGGCCGCGATAGTTCATGCTCTTAAAGTCTGGATGCATTATCTTTATAGGGTGTCTTGTGAGGTTTACACCGATCATTGCAGCTTGTAGCATTTGTTCAAGTAGATGGATCTCAATTTGAGGCAGCGCGGGTGGCTTAAGTTACTAAAAGATTATGATATCACCATCCTTTATCATTCAGGCAAGGAGAATGCGGTTGCAGATGCCTTGAGCAGAAAGGCGGAAAGTATGGGTAGTTTGGCATTCATTTCAGCAGAGGAGAGATTATTAGCTTTGGACATCTAGTCCTTGGCTAACAGACTTGTGAGGTTGGATATATCAGAGCCGAGCCGAGTTCTTGCTTGTGTCACCGCCCAATCATCACTATTCGAGCAGATCTAGGCTCTCGCAGTATGACGATCCGTACTTATTGGCTCTCAAAGAGACGGTACTATAGGGTGGTTCCAAAGAGGTTACTATCGGTAAGGATGGTGTTCTTCGATCCAGGATCATCTATGTGTCCCTAATGAGGATGGATTGAGGGAAAAGATTCTAGAGGAGGCACAAAGTTCTTGGTATTCTATCAATCTAGGTGCTACGAAGATGTATCGTGACTTGAGGTAGCATTATTGGTGGCGTCGGATGAAGAAGAACATAGTCTAGTATGTAGCGAGGTGCCTAAATTGCCACCAGGTTAAGTATGAGCATCAGAGGACCGGTGGCCTACTCCAGCAGATGGTTATACCTGAGTGGAAATAAGAGCGCATTACTATGGACTTTGTAGTTAGGTTGCCATGGACCTTGCGGAAGTTTGATGTAGTTTGGGTTATTTTTGACTAGTTGACCAAGTCGGCACACTTCATTCTGGCTGTGACCACATACTCTTCAGAGAGATTGGCTCAGATTTACATTCAGGAGATTGTTTGGTTGCATGGTCTGCCTATCTCCATTATATCAGATAGGGGCCCTCAGTTTAGTTCTCATTTCTGGAGGGCAGTACGGAGTAGTTGGCCCTGGTAGCGCTCAGCACCACCTTTCATCTGCAAACCGATGGGCAATCGGGATCGATTCTTGCCTTTGGCCAAGTTTGCTTACAACAACAGTTATCAATCCACCTTCGAGATGGATCCATTTGAGGCTTTGTATGGTCGGCGATGTCGTTCACCCATAGGATGGTTTGAGCTCGGCGAGGCTAACTTATGTGATACTGATTTGGTAAAGGATGCCTCGGAAAAGGTAAAGTTGATTCAAGATCGATTTCCTACAGCACAGTCTAGACAGAAGTGTTACACGGATCAGAAGGCGCATGATTTATCATTTATGGTGGGTGAGAAGGTTCTCTTGAAAGTCTCGCCGATGAAAGATCCTGAGGTTCGGGAAGAAAGTCAAGTTGAGCCCAAGGTTTGTAGGTCTATTTGAGGTGTTGAGACGAGTTGGGGAGGTTTCTTATGAGCTTGCTTTGCCTCTGAGTCTATCGGTAATTCATCCGGTTTTCCACGTGTCTATGCTCCAGAGCTATCATGCCGACATGTCGCCTGTGCTAGACTTCAGCCCAATTTAGCTAGAGAAGAGTCTGGGTTATGAGGAGGAGCCAGTTGCCATTGTTCATAGGCAAGTTCGCCAGTTGAGGTCCAACAAGATTTCGCTGGTAAAAGTTCAGTGGAGGGGTCAACCAGTCGAGGAGGCGACTTGGGAGATCGAGGAGGACATGCGGAGCAGATATCCACACTTATTCTGCACTCCAGGTATGATTGTAGACCCGTTCAAGGATGACCGATTGGATAAGAGGTGGAGAATGTAACAACCCGACTGGTCATTTTTCTTTCTAGATCCCCTTCCCCTAAATAAGACACCCGTATGTGATTTTACTATTTTATGACTTGCGGGGATGGCTAGTGCGGGTTTGGAAGAATTTGATTGAAATCGTGAATTACTTAGGTGTGTTCTTATTGTGAATTACTAAGGGTTGTTTTGCACAAAGTTGAGGATTTAAAGCGTATTTGCGGATCGGAGTGAGCTTGAGAACGAGGTAAGTCTCTTTACTAACCTTGTAAGAGGGAACTCATCCCCTTAGACATATTCTTATTGTGAATTACTTGTTTGGGGAGCTATGTACGCACTAGGTGACGAGAGTCCGTGTGTAGCTATATTCCATGAGATGTCCGGGTAGTCTTAGATTTACATTATGATTTGATGGCTTTTATGTTTATTATGTATATTAATTATATTAAATAAAGCTATGATTAGGGATTGTAAGGTTGAAAATTTTTAATTTAAATTTCTTATTGTTGGGAAGAATTGAGGAATATATAATAACTCTGAGAAATCCATGTCCACTCGCGTCACAAGTACTTTTGCGAGCGAGGTAAACTTCTCTACTCTCATGGGAGCAGTCTAGTTTCCTCGACAGTTTAATAGATGCATCTATTGTTCATGTCATTCGACCCTCGGTAGTGGAACAATATATTTTTAGATCAGGCCATACGACCTCGGCATAAATCGTGCGTGATAATACTCCCAGCTTAATTATACTTGATTTTATCTTATGGCTTGCGAGGTTATAATTTATTAAATGACAGAAATTGACTTGGAGTTAGTAAGTGTTGGTTAGAGATGTTGGAGTTTACTATAATTGAAAGAATCATTTATTCACTGCTTGATTATTGTGTTATTATTATCATTTACCTAGCACATGATTATTTACAATTTCTGTATTTTATTTGTTGGCCCATAGTAAGTGTTGATGTCGAAATCTTGTCACTACTTCTTCGAGGTTAGCCAGGATAGTTACTGAGTATATGTTATTTATGTACTCACGCTACACTTTTGCACTAACCTTGCAGGATTTAAGGCATGTGCATCTGGTAGTCATCCCGGTGTGCACCCCTTATACTCCGAGACTTAGTGGTGAGCTTCTTTTCGAGTTCATTCTGTAGCACCTGAAGTCTCTCTTTTGTATTTACTTTGTGTCTACTCTATTTCACACAGTAGCCTAGTACTTTTGGTATATTCTACTAGTAGCTCATCCACTTGTGACACCAGGTCTTGGAATTTTTGCTAGTAGATATTTGATGATTTTTTTTGAGTATTATTTCACCATACTTGTCCTTATAATTGTTTACACTTTATTTTATTGAATTTTTCACCTTTTACTTAATTAATAATTAAAACTCAATCATTCCAAAAGTGTTAAATAGAATAAAACATGGCTAGAAGACAAGGACATCCTAGACTTGCTCCAGTTATGCCACCAGTGGACCCAGTAGAGGATCCTATTATTGAGGAGCAGGGCCTGAAGTAGAGCCAGCCCCGATGGATTTCATATCCGCACTGGGATTCCAGGAGGTCATGGGCTGTATGCTGTGGTCCATGGATTCTATGACTCAGGCCTATTTATTTCTAGCAAACCCAGCCACATCTCAAGTGGGAGGGGGAGCACAGACCCCTCCCGCTCATGCTCCCTGGCACGTAGCTGCCGAATATCAGACCGCGGAGCCCACCCAATTGTAAAAACTGTACCTGAGACCAGACTAGCTGTGGTTGGTGAGCCGCAAAAGCTATTGAACAGATGGACCAGGCTACACCCTCCTGTCTTTTGAGGTGAGTGACATGAGGATCCTATGACTTTGTTGATCAGTGCAGGGACAAACTACATAACATGAGGATATATGAGTCCCACAGAATGGACTTTACCACTTTCCAGCTACAGTGCAGGGCCCGTAGATAGTGGTAGTCATATCTTCATGGAAGACCTATAGGTTCTCCTCCCTTGACTTGGGACCAGTTCACATGTATTTTTCTAGATAGGTATACTACACCCTCTTAGAGGGAAGAGTTTCAATTTTAGTAGCTCCAGCAGGGTCAGATGTTAGTGACCAACTATGAGGCAAGGTTTTCTGAGTTGTCTTTCTACACACTTATAATACTCCTCACCAATGCGGAGAGAGTGCTGAGGTTTGTTGCAGGTTTTCACTCTGGTATCCAAGCCACTATGGCCCGAGAGGTGGTGATGGGGACTTATTATGAGCTAGTTGTGGAGATAGCTTGGAGGATCGAGGGTGTTTGTTAGTGGAGCTGAGAGCAGGTGCCGAGGGACAAGTGGTTCTATTATTCTGGAAGGCTATGTGGTACTCCTCCTAGGGGAAGTGGTCAGTTTTGAAGGGGTCTGCCTAGTAGGCCCACATATCCAGCATTGCCGCCTTCTCGGGGGTGCTCCAATGTGGCCCTATTTTAGCGCCATGCAGAGAGTTCCTACTGCCCACCAGCTATTGAGGGTTCCTCCAGTGGGTATTCAGGTCATCAGGGTCAGACTTTGAGTAAGCAGTCCACTTTTCTAAGGGGTTGATACGATTGCGGAGATCTTGGCCACATGAAGAGGTTTTTTCCCAGACTTCGGGGCAAGGCAGTACGTCAAGGTCATCAACCTATGATTACAGCACCAACTACCGCACCAGCCATCCGGCCGCCAGAGGTAGAGGTCAGGTGGGTAGGGGCCATCCTAGAGGTGGAGGCCAGATAGGTGGAGGCGAGTCAGGTGGCGCTCCAGCTAGATTTTATGCTTTTTCGGCCAGACCAGATGTAGTGGCCTCAGATGTCGTGATCACATGTATTATTTGTTTCTACGGTAGGTATGCTTTGGTTCTATTTGATCTAGGGTCTTCATATTCATATGTTGCATCTCTGTTTGCTCATTTCTTGGGTGTTCGTCGTGAGTCCGAGGGTACTCCTGTATATGTGTCCATACTGGTGGCCAATGTTGTTGTTGTAGACTGAATCTATCAGTCCTGCATTGTTACTTTCTATGGTAGTGAGACTAGAACGGATCTTCTGTTGCTAGATGTAACTGACTTGGAGATCATCCTGGGCATAGACTGGTTATCTCCATATCACACCATCCTTGATTGCCATGCCAAGATTATTACTTTAGCAAGGCCAGAGTTGCCTAGATAAGAGAGGAAGGGTTCTTCTGTCAGTGCATCTAGTCGGGTTATCTCTTTTTTGAAGGATCGAAACATTGTCGAGAAGGGCTGTTTGGTTTATCTAGCTTATGTTCGGGATACTACACAAAGACTATGGCATTTGATTAAGTGCCCGTGGTCTGGGAGTTCTCTGATGTGTTTTCTTATATTTTTCAAAGCATGCCACCAGATCGTGATATCGATTTATGTATTGATTTGGCTCCAGGTTATCTCTATTCCACCATATTGCATGGCTCCGAAAGAGTTGAAGGAAAAGTTTGAGGAGTTTCTAGAAACGTGTTCGTCAGACCGAGTGTATCACCTTGGGTTGCATCGTTGTTATTCGCGAAGAAGAAAGATCGGACTATATGGATGTGCATTGATTATTGCCGGTTGAACAAATTTACCATTAAGAATAAGTACCCATTGCCGCTTATTGATAATTTGTTTGACTAGTTGCAGGGTGTTCTCTATGATTAACTTGAGATCGGGGTACCATCAGTTGAAGATTTGTGATTCAAATGTTTCGGAGATGACTTTATGGACTAGATATGGCCTGATGTTCTAAACGTCAATACCACACAAGGGGGGGGGGGGGATGATTTGTGTGGTACCTAATTTTCGCTCTAGAAGAACCTGGTTCTTCTAGGTATACTTTCTACTACTATTTACGGAATTAAAGGTACATAAAATAAAGAACATAGAGATTTTTACGTGAAAAACACCTGGCTCAAAAGGCAAAAAAACCACGACCTACTACTCAGTGGATTTTCCCAAACTTCCACTAAAATCACTGAGCCAAAGCAACATTTACAAAACTCTTGTAAACCTACGGATTAAACTCTAATCCCATTGTGACACACAGCCTCAACTGTTCCGACAACTTTAAGTTAACTCTAACTTGAATACTCAAAGTACCTAATACAATTTCTTCTATGAAAGCTGAAAGGTACAACTTTAAACCACCTACTACAACTGAACTAGAATAAAAGAAAGACATAATGGAATTGGTTCTTCTATCTTGTCCAAGTAGCTTCAGGAATGCACACTTGAATCTCACATAAATTGCTTGCAAAATTTCCTCGCTCTTTTGCTCTCAATTTAGTTTAACTTCTGTGTTTGTGCAATACCTGTAAAAGAGAACAATCGCTGTTATTTAATGAGTTAGTAATTAGAGTTTGATTAAGACTCAATTGCTGATCTTCCATCGAAGTTGAGTCCTTGAATAACACAAACTCCAACCCTATCCTTTATCAGGATTGTGTTCTCTTCTCATAAGGAGACTTTCACTCCTTATCCAATTAGGAGATATTGCTGCTTGATCATCGAGAATTATCTCCTTCATGTGCATCTCACATGTATAGGTTGATAAACACTATGCCTCACATGATGGACCTGGTCCATGACTGATTTTATTTGTCATTCTTCAAAACTTCAACTGAACTTGGGCAAACAAATTCCCCCTTTTGATAATGACAAACTCTGTGCTTTTGCTGATCAAAAAAACTGTAAGAACTTAGCTTAACCATCAACACTTAACTTAGAATTTTAACTTATCATCAAGGACCAGATTTAATTAGGTTATAAATATCACATTCTTCAGAATAAAGATTAAAGCACAATATCTCTTTCCCCTTTTGGCATCATCAAAAAGTTGCATACACAATGTGAATCCTAGATTTTAATAATTACTCATGGCCACTAAGGCAACTGCAAGTGAAAACATGAATCAAATTATCAATAATCAACAAACATAATTAAACTATTAAGATTAAAAGCTGCATAGAACAAGAGAAACAACAGTTGTCATTGATAAGATATGTTTCCACAAACAAACCACAAAAAGAAAGAAAAAACTTCCAAAACATGAGCAAAAAAAACTGAAACATCCCTAAATTGAGTCACTGGGGTCATAGGGGGATACTAGACTGGATCTAAAGACAAGTGCTGGAAGGCCTAGGGCTTGGAAAACTAGATGGTTGAGATTGGAGAATGTTTAGCATATTCTGAATCATTCCATCACTCTTCTCCTTTTCTTTTGCTAGCTCTGTTCTAAGGCTATCTCTCTCAATCTTTAATTTAGCCACGCGTGCCTTGAGCCTAGCAATTTCATCATCCTTAGTTCCACACTCCTGAACCAAGGCCCTAACCTTGCTGTTGATGGGTATCTTCAGAGATGAACAAGGTTCAACTGGGTTGACATTGACTGGATAGTCACAAGCTAGAAGAGTCTTGACGCCAAAATGTTCCTTGCTTGATGCCATCTCCCATTTCTTTAAAGGCACATTCATCCTATCTAGAAAAATAGTCAATATGAACCCATATGGAGTGGCATGAGCCTTGGTGCCATTTATGACCCTGTCTAGTAATTTGACAATAAAAGCAGGCCAATTGATCTGCATTCCTCTCACAAGGCGCTCCATAAGAACCAGGTCCATGTAGTTGGCAGTGTGCCTTTTCTCCTGTCTGGGCAATAGACACTTGTTTACAAACTCAAACAGGACCTTGTGCTCAGGCCTCATCTCACTTTTCTGCACAAACCTAGCTTCAGGCACATCTTCAGTAGCTTTAGCATCACAAAAATTCCTAGTGATTTGAAGAGCAGTAGGGAGAGATTCCAGACATGGCCACCTTTGCCTTGTATAGTTATCATACCCTTCACTAGGTATGTCCAGAATCTCACCCAGTTTGAGTGCATCAAACTCTACTTTTACTCTTTTCATCAGGTTGGTGACTACCCCATTTTTCACTGTGGCATTTGCCATAAACTCAATAAGTTCTTTCCTAGCCAGCCTTCCATCCTTTGCAAGGACCATGTCCTTCCACCCTTGTGCAGTAAGAGCATCCACCAATCTCCTCATTCCTGGTTCATCCAAGTCTTTCAACAACCTTCCTTTCAAAAAATTTCTTTTGACAAAGATGGCAAACCTGTCTTGTTCTTTCTCAGATTCTTCCTCTTCTTCTTCACCAGTCCATTTTTCATCTTCCTCAGTAATTTTCACCTGCTTGCCTTTCACTGCAAATCTTGTTCTTTTGGCCAAAGAAGGTTCAACAGGTACAGGTATAGAGGAAGACTTCTTTGAAGAAATGTTGGTTCTTTTTGATTTGGGTGTTGGAACCTCTTCAGTTGTTATTTTTACTTGATGGACCAGTTCCATCTCCTCTTCTTCTTCTACTACTTCAGAGCTTTCTACAACCTTTGTTTTTCCTTTCTCCCTCTTTTTCTTCCCGCTTTCTTCTAGAGCTTTCTGTAACTCTGCTTCACTTTGCTTAACCCTGCTTCTAGTATCTCTTCCCTTAGGAACTGAAGGGATAATAGGTTTTGGGGATGAAGTTCCATTTTTCTTGGTTGGCTTGGAAGTAGTTGGAGCCTTTTGTGAAGAGGCTTTGCGCTTCTTTGGATCATAACTAGCCCCAACCCTCTTCAGAAGATCAGCCAGGGTTTCTTCAGCTGATGAAACAGGTTCTTCTTGTTGCTTGCTTAGATGAACAAGCCCTTCAGCCGCCTCCGTAGAACCACTTCCCTCTGACTTGATGCCATTTTCTTCAATACTCCCACAGATAGCAAGAACTTGTTCTTTCCCATTACCCCTCTCATCACCACTTGCCTCCTTTCTCTCTTTTCCTTTCTTTTTACCTCCACTCCTACTTGATTCAACCACCTTTACATCTTTAATAGGACTAACTAGAACAAACCTATTTTCAGTGCTTTCAACCATAGTAGAAAATACCACACAAGAACTTACCTCACCAGGGGTTTCTTGAATTTTCTTAGTGTCAGAAGACCCATGTTCTCACCTTCACTGGCAGAAATAAAGGCTTCAGACTTAGAGCTGGAGTGAGCAGGGCTTTCTTTCTTTTGGATAGCCTTCAATCTCTCATTTAGAACTTTCCTTAGGGCTCCAGATGCTACAGTTTTTCTAGCCTACATTTTCTGCCTAAGAAACCTAGGTTTTGGGGATTCACTAGGAGGAGTAGATGAGGATGTGTTAGAGGGGGATGCCGGTGGGGGAGTGCCAGGATTGTCTTGGGGGTTAGACACGGTTCTTCATTTATGGAAGGGTTTTGGAAATTTTTGAGAAGAAAGGCGATTTGGGATTTCTGGAGAGGAAAATCAATTAGAACTGGAGATTAATTTTTTACGGTTATGAGATTATGAAGAAAAGGTGCGGTGTATATTTAAAGGCAATTAGTCATAGGTGCAGTAACGGCAGCCTTTTCAGAGGTCAATTAGAGGGCTAATCAAAGTGTAATTCCAGTCTCTTAGTAATTATTAGGCATCGCTAGATTTTAGGCAAAAATCCCGATTTTTAGAGTTCTAGGAGAACGAAATCGGTTCAATGCTCAAAGGATAGAATTTCTGGGAATTTTACAAATATAGGACTTCTGCTTATGATTGGATAATTAATCTTTCTAATTGTGCATAGTATAAAAAACATACCTGGGCTTTCATATGAACACATACTGATGAACCAGGTTCTTCACATAAAATTCTCTTAAACATGCCTCAAATGCCATAATAGAAAAACTTTGCAAGAGATCAGTGAGTCATATATACACATGTCACAGGAGTATACTAATTAAAGTATGAAACTAAGTAAAAATTGATCTAGATATTTACACAAAGTTAGAACTTCTAACCAAATTTTTTTTTTCATTGTGCATTATGAACTGGACCTATTAGGTGATCTTAATCATCCCTAATTCCAACTTGTTCCTCTAAAAGTTTTATCTACTCAGTGCTTTAGTGAAAATGTCAACTATTTGTTTATCAGTAGCACAAAATTCTATTGAACCCAATTCTTTCTCATAGTTATCTCTTAAGAAGTGGTGTCTAACATCTATGTGCTTAGTCCTCTTATGATGAACAAGGTTCTTTTTCATACTTATAGCACTAGTGTTATCACAGAATATTGGAATATTTCCCACTTCAATTCCAAAATCTACCAACTATTGTTTGATCCATAGCAATTGAGCACAACAAGAAGCAACAACAACATACTTAGCTTCAGCAGTAGATAGGGCCACTGAATTTTGCTTTTTGGTAGCTCATGACACAAGACATGAACCAAGGAAGTGTGCCATACCTGAGGTGCTCTTCCTATCCACTAGAAAACCTGCATAATCAACATCAGCATATCCAACTAAATTGAAATTGCTACCTTTGGGATACCAAAGACACAGATCAGTGGTGCCTTTCAGATATCTTAGTATCCTCTTGACAACAGTCAAGTGAGACTCTTTTGGATTTGCCTGAAAACGAGCACAAAGCCCTACACTAAAAACAATGTCAGGTCTGTTGGCAGTAAGATACAGGAGTAAACCAATCATACCCTATACAACTTTTGATCAACTGATAAACCAGGTTCATCAACATCTAATTTAGTGGCAGTTGTAATGGGTGTGTCTATTTCTTTAGATTCCTCCATTTTAAACTTTTTGATTAGCTCTTTTGTATACTTTTGCTGATGGATCATGGTTCCATTTGGACTTTGTTTGATTTACAAGCCTAAGAAGAAGTTAACCTCACCCATCATGCTAATTTCAAACTCACTCCCCATTTTGCAAAGTCCTTACTTAGCTTATTAGTGGTGGCCCCAAAGATTATGTCATCAACATATATTTGTACAACAAGGAGATCCTTACCTTTTCCCCTTAAGAATAAGGTACTATCAATTTTACCTCTTTTGTACCCATGCTCCAGCAGGAATTTGGACAATCTTTCATACCATGCTCTTGGGGCTTGCTTGAGTCCATAGAGAGCCTTGTCTAACTTGTACACATTTTCAGGACAATCCTTGCTTTCAAACCCTGAGGTTGTTTTACAAACACCTTTTATTTCAGGTAACCATTCAAGAAGGCACTTTTAACATCCATTTGATGAAGAGTGAATTCCATGTATGCTGCAAAGGCTATAAGAAGTCTGATTGCCTCTAGTCTTGCAACTGGAGCAAAAGTCTCATCATAGTCTATGCCCTCCTCTTGGCTATAACCTTGGACTACCAATCTTGCCTTATTTCTTGTAACTGTTCCATCTTCATCAAGTTTGTTTTTGAAGACCCATTTTGTACCAATGACTGATCTGTCCTTGGGTCTTGGAACTAGATGCCAAACTTGACTTCTTTCAAACTGGTTGAGTTCATCCTGTATTGCATTCACCCAATCTGCATCCTGCAAAGCCTCAATAATATTTTTAGGTTGAATGATAGATAGAAAAACATCAAAAGCACACAGATTCTTTAATTGTGATCTAGTTTTAACTCCAGATGTTGGATCAGTGATAATGTTCTCAATGGGATGAGAACTTTGATACTTGTGAGGTTTCACAACCAACTGGTTTCTGCTAGATATTTCTCCCATGTTCTGTTGCTGAGGAACAAGGTCATGAACAGGTTCCTTTAAGGGATTTAGTTCAATTCCTCTTTGATTAGTTCCCCTTGCCAGGTTGTCCTATATGGAAGAACCTGTTCCATCACCTGTTCCTTCTGTTGGTGCCATTTTGACCTGAGCCGATGCTTCAGTCAAATCCTTTACCAATCCAATGGCTTCATCTTCATGTTCCTGTCTTTCAGAAAGAATGTTAGTTTCATCAAATACTACATGCACACTTTCTTCTACACATAAAGTTCTTTTGTTAAATACTTTATATGCTTTGCTATGTGAAGAATATCCCAAGAATACTCCCTCATCACTTCTGGGATCAAACTCACCTAGGGAGTCTTTTCCATTGTTGTTCACATAGCACTTACAACCAAATGCCCTAAGATGGGATATATTTGGTTTTCTCCCTTTAAGTAACTCATAGGGAGTTTTCTCTACAAGAGGTCTAGTCATGCATCCATTGATTATGTAACATATAGTGTTTACAGCCTCTGCCAAGAAGTTGTGAGGCAGTTTACTAGAAAGTAGCATAGTCCTAGCCATGTCCTCAATGGTCTTGTTCTTTCTTTCAAATACTCCATTTTACCGAGGAGTCCTAGGGGCAGAGAAGTTATGATCTATACCATTTTCATCACAGTATTCAGCAAACTTTGCATTTTCAAATTCAGTTCCATGATCAGACCTAATGGATGCAAGTTGATTTCCTAACTGTTTCTGAGTTTTTCTAACAAAAGTAGTAAACATACCAAATTCTTCATCTTTAGATGTTAGAAATAGTACCCAGGTAAATCTAGAATAATCATCAACAAGTACCATTACATATTTCTTTCTACCTCTGTTCATTATTCTCATTGGACCGCAAAGATCCATATGAACCAATTCCAACGACTTGGACCTGCTTACCATTTTCTTGGTTTTGAAGGATGATCTTACCTGCTTCCCCCTTGCACATGCCTCACAAACTTTGTCTTCCTTGAACTTGATGTTAGGTAACCCTTTTACCAAGTACTTGGAGACTAATTTGTTTAGGTGATTCAGAATTGCATGACCAAGTCTTTTGTGCCATAGGATAGGATCATTAACCAACACACTTAGGCAAGTAAGTTCATTTTCTGACAGAGTGGACAAATCTACAATGTAAATATTGTTAACTCTTTTTCCTTGCAAAACAATCTTGTCAGTGGTGGGGTTAATCACAAAGCACTCGGTAGAGGTGAAGGCTATAAGATTACCTTTGTCACACAGTTGTGACACACTTATTAGGCTATATTTCAAGCCATCTATCAAGTAGACATTCTCTATGGAATGAGAATCTATCTTACCTACCTTTCCAACCCCAATGATCTTACCTTTTTTTACATTACCAAAGGAGACATTACCTCATTTTAAGTTCTCAAGTGAAAGGAACTGGTCCTTGCTCCCAGTCATATGTTTTGAGCAGCAACTATCCTTATACCATATTTGGCGGCTTCCTTTCACTTAGACCTACAAAAGAAATTAGGGGTTAGTCTTAGGAACCCAAACTAGTTTGGGTCCCTTTCTATAGGCAAAAGGATGAATCAAATTCCTTCTTTCCCACCCAGGCACCTTACTTTTGTCTTGAACAAAAGCTTTGTTCTTTTGACTGGCCTTTACTTTTGCATTATATTCATTTTTATAATGGCCAATCTTGCCACAGTGTGTGCATATTTTATTTTTAGGAAGTGTGAGGTACTTGCTTTTAGGTCCCAACTTGGTGCTTGAGTCCCATAGCCAAGTTCTCTTTTGTTGCTATTGTGATGCTCTTGCAACCAAGAGAGTGCATCAGAGGCCTTGTTCCATTTGCAAGTTCTGTTTAGTTCATGTTTCACATTTCCTAGATCTTCTTTTAGGACTTTAATCAATTCATCCTTCTTATACAATTCATCCTTCATTTGTCCTAAGTTTTCCTCTAGAGTGAGATAGGTGAGATCAACTTTCTTCTTTCCTGTTCCTAGTTTTAGTTTTAGGTTTTCAGACCTAAGTTCTAGGACACTAGTGTCAAGTTCAAGAAATTGGTTCTTCAACTCAGCATTTTTGCAATCACTCTCATTAGCCCTAGACTCTAGACTTTTGCATTTTGCTTTCAGGATCACACATTCCCTAGACAGAACTTCCTTTTTATTGTTGATTATTTCATACTCATCAATGAAGTCTAGTAATAACTCAGATAACCTTTCTTTAGACAGAAATTTAATCTTGTCTTTGAGATGAAGAATACTTACCTCTTATTCATCATTTGATTCTCCAATAGCCATAAGAGCCTGTTCTTCTTCAGCTTCACCTTCTGAGTCCTCATCTGATGTTTTTCCCCAGGCAACAACCATAACCTTTATTGATCCTTTGTTCCTTTTTGGTTGAACCTGTTCCTTCTTCCTGTTCCTTCGTTCAGCCCTTTCTTTCTTACACTCAATTTCCCATTGAGGGCAATTCTTGATCATGTGATCAGTCTTACCACATTTGTAACAACCCTCATTGGTCTGTTTCTTAGGAGCCTTTGGATTGTTGAAGGTTGTATCTCTTGAAGAACCCTTTCCTCTCATCAGGTACTTTTTGAAATCTCTAGTGATCATAGCCATCTCATCATCCTCCAGATCTGAACCTTCAGCAATTTTGAGAGCTAGACTTCTCTCTTTCTTGGGTGTATCCATCTTCATAGTTTTCCTTCTCAATTCATAAGCAGTAAGGTTTCGAATCAGTTCATCCAGCTTGAGCGTAGCAATATTCTTAGATTCCTGAATAGCAGTGATTTTGCTTTCCCATAAAACTAGTATAACCCTAGTCAACATTTTCTCAACCTTGTCTTCTTCCAAGAGATTTTACTTCATTTGTCAGTGTAGTGAACCTAGTATACATCTCTTGGATAGTTTCTCCTTTCTTCATAGTAAATTTCTCATATTGAGAATACAGCAGTGTTCCTTTGGACCTCTTCACTTGAGGTATTCCTTTATGAGCCACTTGCAGGGTGTCCCAAATTTCCTTAGTAGTGGTACAACTTTGAATTATACTGTACTCATCTAGACCTAGTCCACACACAAGCCATTTCTTTTCCTTAGCATTTTTCTCCCACTTCTTCAGGTCCTCAGCAGTGCAGTCAGCTCTTGTCTTTAGCACATCCTCTCCTTCAGCATTCTTCTTTGCAGTTGCTAGAGGACCATCAATGGCTATGTCTAAGAGTTCATAGTCTTCTCCTATGATGTGATCCCTCATCTTGTTCTTCCACCAAGAATAGTACTGACCATTGAAAAGTAGAGGCCTAAAAGTGGACTGCCCTTCGCAGTTCCCAGATGGTGCACTCATGTTGATCTTCTCCTAAGGTGTTAGCCTCTTCAAGGATAACCCGCTCTGATACCAATTGATATTCTAAACTTCAATACCACACAAGAGGGGGGGAGGGTGATTTGTGTGGTATCCAATTTTTGCTCTAGAAGAACTTGGTTCATCTAGGTATACTTGCTACTACTGTTTGTGGAATTAAAGGTACATAAAATAAAGAACACAGAGATTTTTACGTGGAAAACACCTGGCTCAAAAGGTCAAAAAACCATAACCTACTACTCAGTAGGATTTTCCCAAACTTCCACTAAAATCACTGAGCCAAAGCAGCATTTACAAAACTGTTGTAAACCTACGGATTAAACTCTAATCCCGTCGTGACACACAGCCTCAACTGTTGCGACAACTTCAAGTTAACTCTAACTTGAATACTCAAAGTACCTAATACAATTTCTTATATGAAAGCTGAAAGGTACAACTTTAAACCACCTACTACAATTGAACTAGAATAAAAGAAAGACACAATGGAATTGGTTCTTCCAAGTAGCTTCAGGAATGCACACTTGAATCTCATATAAATTGCTTGCAAAATTGCCTCGCTCTTTTGCACTCAATTTAGTTTAACTTCTGCGTTTGTGCAATACCTGTAAAAGAGAAAAATCTTTGTTATTTAATGAGTTAGTAATTAGAGTTTGATTAAGACTCAATTGCTGATATTCAATCGAAGTTGAGTCCTTGAACAACACAAACTCCAACCCTATCCTTTATCCGGATTGTGTTCTCTTCTCATAAGGAGACTTCCACTCCTTATCCAATATGCAACCTTTTCGATCAGTTCAGGAGATATTGCTGCTTGATATTAAGACTTATCTCCTTCACGTGCATCTCACATGTATAGGTTGATAAACACTGTGCCTCACATGATAGACCTGGTCCATGACTGAGTTCATTTGTCATTCTTCAAAACTTCACCTGAACTTGGGCCAACATGGCCCCTATGAGTTTCTAGTGATATCCTTCGATTTGACTTATGCCCCAGTGGCATTTATGGATTTGATGAACTGGGTTTTCAGGTAGTATATTGACTCATTTGTCATTATCTTCAATTATGACATTTTGATCTACTCGCGTAGCATTGAGGAGCAAGAGCAACATTTAAGAGTGTTGCTTCAGACCTTATGGAAAAAGAAGCTATATGCGATGTTCTCCAAGTGTAAGTTCTAGTTATATTCTATGGCTTTCTTGGGGCATGTTGTATCAGGCGAGGGTATTAAGGTAGATCCCAAGAAGATCGAGGTAGTTCAGAGTTGGCCCCGTCCTACCACAACGACTGAGATCAGGAGCTTCTTAGGTTTAGCAAGTTATTATCGCCTATTTATGGAGGGCTTCTGATCTATAGAAACACCTTTGACTAGATTGACCCAAAAGGGTGCTCCATTCCGATAGTCCGATGATCGTAAGGCAAACTTGCAGAAGCTCAAGACCGCATTGACTTCAGCACCGGTATTAGTATTATCTTCCAGTTCAGGGTTGTATTTGTGTATTGTGACGCTTCATGCGTCATCTTGGGTTATGTATTGATGCAAGATGGGTGAGTTATTGCATATCCTTCACATCAGCTAAAGACCCACGAGAAGAATTACCCCTTTCACAATTTGGAGTTGGCCGCTATAGTTCATGCTCTTAAGATCTGGAGGCATTATCTTTATAGGGTGTCTTGTGAGGTTCACACTGATCATTGTAGCTTGCAGCGTCTGTTCAAGCAGAGGGATTTCAATTAGAGGCAGCGCAAGTGGCTTGATTTACTAAAAGATTATGATATCACCATCCATTATCATCCCGAAAAGGTTAATGCAGTTGCGGATGCCTAGAGAAGATAGGTGGAGATTATGGGTAGTTGGCATTCATTTCAACACAGAAGAGGCCATTAGCTTTGGACATCCAGTCCTTGGCTAACATACTTGTGAGGTTGGATATTTTAGAGCCCAGGTGACTTCCTGCATGCGTCGTCTCCCAGTTGTCACTATTCGATCGAGGATCTCCAGTACGACGATCCATACTTATTGGTTCTTAGATAGATGATACTATAGGTTGGTTCCAAGGAAGTTATTATCGGTGAGGATGGTGTTCTATGAGTCTAGGGTCATCTATGGGTCCATAATCTGGATGGATTGAGGGAAAAGATTCTAGAGGAGGCATCCAGTTCTCGGTATTCTATTCACCGAGGTGCTACAACGATGTATCGTGTCTTGAGGTAGCATTATTGGTGGTGGCGGATGAAGAAATGGTTGAGTATGTAGCAAGGTGCCTAAATTGCTAGTAGGCTAAGCATGAGAATCAGAGGCTAGGTGGCCTACTCCAGCAGATGGTTATACCTGAGTGGAAATGGGAGCACATTACTATGGACTTCATATATGGATTTTTGCCGACCTTATGGAAGTTTGATGCAGTTTGGGTCATTTTTGACAAATTGACCAAGTTGGCACACTTTATTCCGGTTGGGACCACATACTCTTCAAAGAGATTGTCCCAGATTTACATTCAGGAGATTGTTTGGTTGCATGGTGTGCTTGTCCCCATTATATCAGATAAGGGCCCTCAGTATACTTTGCATTTCTGAGGGCAGTTCAGAGTCAATTGGGACCCGGGTAGAGCTCAGCATAGCCTTTCATCCATAGACCGATGGGTAGTCGAAGCGGATAGTTTAGATCTTGGAGGATATGCTAAAAGTATGTGTGATTGACTTCGGAGGGCAGTGGGATCAATTCTTTCCTTTAGCCAAGTTTGCTTACAACAAAGTTATCAATCTAACATCGAGATGGCTCCATTTGAGGCTTTGTATGGTCGGCGATATTGTTCACCCATCGGATGGTTTGAGCCCAACGAGGCTAACTTATGTGGTACTGATTTGGTGAAGGATGCCTTGGAAAAGGTAAAGTTGATTCAGGAGAGACTTCGCACAGCACAATCAAGATAGAAGAGTTACATGGATCAAAAGGCACATGATTTATCATTTATGGAGGGGGAGAAGGTTCTCTTGAAAGTCTCACCAATGAAGGGAATCATGATGTTTGGGAAGAAGGGCAAGTTGAGCCCAAGGTTTATAGGTCCATTTGAGGTGTTGAGACGAGTTGGGGAGATTTCTTATGAGCTTTCTTTACCTCTAGTATATCAGGAATTCATCCGATTTTCCACGTTGCTATGCTCCAGAGGTATCACGCCGACAGGTCGCATATGCTAGACTTCAGCACGGTTCAGCTAGACAAGAGCCTGGGTTATGAGGAGAAGCCAATTGCCATTGTTGATAGGCAGGTTTGCCAATTGAGGTCCAAGAAGATTTCAGTGGTAAAAGTACAGTGGAGGGGTCAACCAGTTGAGGAGGCTATTTGGGAGACCGAGGAGGACATGATGAGCGATATCCACACTTATTCGGCACTCCAGGTATGATTCAAGACTCGTTCAAGGACGACCATTTGTTTAAGAGGTGGAGAATGTAAGGACCCAACCAGTCATTTTTCTTTCTGGATCCCCTTCCCCTAAATAAGACTCCCTGTATGTGCTTTTACTGTTTTATGACTTGCGGGGATGGTTAGTGCGGGTTTGGAAGAGTTCGGGTTAAAATCGGAACACTTAGTTCCTTAATATTGGCTTTAAAGGGGTAAGTTTTACTTGGGTCAACATTTCTAGTTAACAAACTTGGAACCAAGAATTCACGATCCCAATAGGTTCGTATGATGATTTTGGAATTGGGCATATGTTTGGATCGGGTTTAGATGACCCATGAATGTTTCGGCGCTTAATATTGAAAGTTGGCACATTGAAGGTTTTTCAAGTTCTTTAAATTTGGTTTGAAGTTGGTTTTGGTGTTATCAAGGTCCATTTGGTATTCCTAGTAAGGAAATAGTTCCATACAGTGATTTAAGACTTAAACACAAAATTTGGTGTCATTGTGAGTAGTTTAAGTATGATTTGGCGCGTTCGGAGCAAGTTGGAAGAACTTGAAGTTCATAAGTTTATTTGATTTAGTTTGGGGAATGATTCTTAGTTTTGGTGTTGTTTTTCCATGTTTCGAGAGGTCGACCGGGTCCACTTTATGTTTAAGAACTTGTTGTTATGTTTGGGAGGGGCTCCAGAGGCCTCAGGTGCTATTCGGACGATATGCGGACCAAGTTTGGACTCAATGGAATAGTTGGTGCACCATTTCTGGTGCGTCTGCACCTGTGAGGTTTTGGCCGCAGGTGCGAGCTTTTGATTGTAGAAGCGGCCTGACATGGGCTGCCCAGGGATTACAAAAGTGAGGTAGTGAGGCAGGGACCTGCGAAGCTGGCAAGCGCAGAAGCGGGCAAGCCGCAAGTGCGGCACATACGCGCAGACATGGGCTCGCAGAAGCAAGCCATTGTCCGCAGATGCGGAAGTAGGCCAACTAGGGGAGATCCGAATCTGCGATGCATTTTTCGCAGATGTGGAGCTGTAGAAGCGGCCAATTCTACGCAGAGGCGGATATCGCCGGGCAATGAGGTTCATTTAAGATGGGACTTTGGCCATCTTGGTTCATTTACTTCACTTCTTAGGGCGACTTTGGAGATTTTTAGAGAGGGGTATTCACGTAGCTATTGAAGGTAAGTAATTTCTATCAAATGTAAGTTAAATACATAGCTTATGGGTAGATTTTAATATGTAAAATTGTAATAATTATGAGTTTGGTTGAAAAACCTAAGTTTTGATAAAAATGGGATTTAACCACGAAATATTATTATGAAATTCGGTAAAAATGATATATTTGAGTTCCTGAGATATTGGGTAACAATTATCTTCAAAAAAATTCGGAATCAAGGCATGTGGGTTTGGGGGTGAATTTTAGGCTTCTTCCAATTAGGGGTGGGTAATTACCGTAATAGTTAAAACTTTTGAGTATATATTGACTTATTTATATAATATTTGGCTAGTTTTGGGTTGTTTGGCACCGAGTTGAGGATTTAAAGTGTATTTATGGAGTGGACGTGATCTTGAGAATGAGGTAAGTCTCTTGCCTAACCTTGTAAGAGGGAACTCATCCCCGTTGGTGTATTCTTATTGTGAATTACTTGTTTGGGGAACTACGTACGCACTAGGTGACGAGAGCCCGTGCGTAGCTATATTCCATGAAATGTCTGAGTAGTCTTAGATTTACATCATGCTTTGATTGTACTGTTATGTTTATTATGCATATTAATTGCCTTAAATAAAGCTGATATTAGGGATTGTAATGTTGAAATTTTTTAATTTAGATTTCTTATAGTTGGGAAGAATTGAGGAATATATAATAACTCTGAGAAATCCATGTCCACTCGCGTTGCAAGTACTTCCGCGAGTGAGGTAAACTTCTCTACTCTCATGGGAGCGGGCAGTTTAATAGATGCATCTATGGTTTGTGTCGTTCGACCCTAGGCAATGCATCCAAAGTTCTTACAGGAAGTGGAATACTTTAATCGATTTACACTCTGCATATACAAGCAAATGCTTGCTCAAAACTTAATTTTTTTTATTAATGAATTTCTTCTACAGATGAGCATTAACCATTTAAATGTGTAACCGGTGATTTTCTTAAATGGTGAGATAATATATAAACTTAACTGAATTTTGGTATCCAATGCTTTACCCATTACAGTATGAAAGGTTACACTTCTATTTATCATTTAATGGAAGATAAATTTACCATTTTAGTACAAAAAGCATTATAGGGATGGTGTGTAGATAAGGGTAAAAATTTCACTCGTCCTTTGATGGATATTTTCGTAATTTAAATTTACACCTAAATCCTACTTTTAGTATAGTATGATTAATAGGTGGCAAGATTTCATGGCCCAAAACTCCATCCTGTCGTGATGGCGCCTATCGATGGTACTAGGTCAGTCGACTTTCAGATAATACTTAAATATTTCATTAAAAGATAAACAAATAGTCGTTTTCATAACACAAATCTCATAAAGAGTTAAACTCAGAATTTAAAACGCAGAAAAGATAGCCCGACATCGGGTATCACTAAGTCATGAGCGTCTACATATAATTGATCTGGCCATAACATGATTAACAAAGTCTTAAATTCAAATAAAACTAAAGAAAAGATAGGGAAGAAGAAAGCAAGGTTGCGAACACCGGACAACTACCTCACTAACTCCAATAATCAACTACTAGACCTATCAGCAACTTTCACGACCGACAACTCCTGGATCTGCACACGAGACTCAGGGAGTAAGTGAGTACACCAACTCAGTAAGCAACAACAATATATAAGGAACTGAAGATAGTGATGAGCTACACAGTTTTAGTTCATTTTTTTAGAAAGGAAAATAGTCAAATCAGTTTCTTTAAGTCAAGTTCAAGTAAAACTAGATAAGAATATCTTTCAACATTTTTCAAAACATGGATGTAAGGAAACTGTGTGCATCAATAATAAAATCATATGCTGCCTCTCGGACAATCATCACTCAGTCATCCTAATCACTCCAACCTCACAATAAATCATTCCTCACAATCGCTCAACACTCGTCACTTGGCACTCGTACTGAGTAGGTATCTGCGCTTACTAGGGGTGTGTACGGACTCCGGAGGGGCTCCTTCAGCCCAAGCGCTATATCAAGCCAATCATGGCATAAATCAATAAGACATGCTGCGAAGTGCAGCCCGATCCCATAAATATCCTCACAATCAGGCCCTCAGCCTCACTCAGTCATCAATCTCTCTAGTTTCTCGGGCTCTTAGAATTCAGGAAAAATCAGCCCAAACAGCAATAACATGAAGTATCAGATAGAATAATAGAGACTGAGATATGATATGACAGTATAAACTATGACTAAGTCTAAATAGCACATAAAAGGCAATTTAGCAAGTCACGCGGCCTCTATGGGACCCAACAATACCAACACATAGCCTAGACATGGTTTCTAATAAATTTTTCATAACACATAGAGAGCATATAACTAACGACATGTTGTTTAAATTTGCAGTTATCACGGGACGGACCAAGTCACAATTCCCTTGGTGCACTCCCACACGCCTGTCACCTAGCATGTGCATCACCTCCAAAATAATCACATAACATCAAATCAGGGGTTTCATACCCTCAGGACCAGATTTTCAACTGTTACTTACCTCAACCCGAGAAAATCTCTAATCCACAATGCTTTTGCCTTTCGAATCAGCCTCCAAAAATCCCGAATCTAGCCATAATCAGTACAATACCATTGATATATTTAAAAGGAATCAATTCCAGAAGAAAAACTGCTAAATTCGACTCAAAACCTGAAATTGGCTCAAACCTGACCCCTAGGCCCACATCTCGAAATATGATAAAGTCACAAAACTCGAAAACCCATTCACTCACGAGTCTAACCATACCAAATTTACTCAAATCCGACAACAAAATTCCATTCAAAACCCCCAAAATCAAAACTAAAGAACACTTCATCTTCTTCCCCAATTTTTCACCCCAAATCACAAATTAGATGACAAAATTAAAGGCAGAATCATGAGATTTAACCAAAACCAAGTGAGAAACAATTACCCCAATCAACTCTATGAAAATCCCTTCAAAAATCACCCAAATTCGTGGTCTCTATCTTAAAATATAAAAAATAGGCTCAAACCCTCGATTTTAAAACTTGACACTACTGCCCAGATTTTCTTCATCGCGATCGAGGAAATGGCCTCGCGATCGCAAAGCACAAAGCAGACTGCCCCACACATAAACCCTATGCGAACGCAGAATTACCCACGCGATCGTGAATCACAACCTCTTAAAACTATGTGAATGCGCCCAGCCCCACGCGATCGTGTAGAGCAATTCCTTCACCTCACTACAACTCTAAATACTTCTACGTGAATGCGACCTCAGCCACGTGTTCGCGATGTACAGCTTCGCACACCTACGCGATCGTGATCCTATCTTTGCGATCGCGTAGAACAAAATCACCTCTGCCCCAAATAAGCTTACGCAATCGCAAAATCAACCCCTGCGATCGCGTACAAGGAAACCAAAAACATCTCATACCAAATATTAGCAACTTCAGCCATATTACCAACCAAAAACGAAGTCCGCTAACCACTCGAGGCTCTCGGGACCCTAACCAAACATACCAACATGTCCCATAACACCATATGAACTTAGTCGAACCTTCAAATCACTCAAAACAACATCAAAACACAAAATTACCCCCAGATTCAAGGCTAAGAACGTCTAAACATCCAAATTCAACCAACGATGCCGAAACCTACTAAACCACGTCTGAATGACCTCAAATTTTGCACACAAGTCAGAAATGACACCACAAACCTACTCCAACTTCCAAAAATCCAGTTCGACCCCGATATCAAAATTTCCACTACTGGCCAAAATTCCAACTTTCGCCAGTTCAAGCCTAATTCTACTAAGGACCTCCAAAGGAAATTCCGAGTGCGCTTCTAAGTCCAAAACCACCTAACAGAGCTAGGAACCATCAAAATTCAAATCTGAGGTCGTTTACACATAAGTCAATATTCGGTCAACTCTTCCAACTTAAGCTTTCAAATAAGAGACTAATTATCTCAATTCACTCCAAAACTTCCCCGGACCCGAACCAACTGACTCGGCAAGTTATAATACAATTGTAGAACATAAGAGAAGCAGTAAACAGGGCAACAGGGCTATAACTCTCGAAACGACCGGCCGGGTCATTACACAAGAGTACGTACAAGTCCCTGGCATCATTGCGTTTTAACAAGAGGTTACAATATTTTATAGTCTAGTTGAAATCCCTCTATCACATAAGATTTTATCGAGCTTGAATGAATAGGAACAAGTGTTTACCTTCAACAATACTCCCTAAAGTATAAAGTTGATGCAGAAGATAAGCACTATTTGGTTGCTTGAAAAGTGAAGAAGATGAGTTAAAATTCTATTAAAAGAAGCTCACGTAAACTTGTGTTTGAAAATTCAGAGTTCCCTAAATTAGAATTTATTTCGAGAAGTTGTTATCAAAATAATTTGGGTACATCTTAAGGAGTTTGAAATCTCAATTTTGGGACATTTTACTGGATAATTGAGGTGGTATAAATTGAATTTGAGCCAAGTACAAAGTAGATGATGAATATGGAAGAAAATAATGTTAGGATCGAAATAATCACGTGTCATACGGAAGCTAGTAAAATAAATCTTGAATGACGGTAAATTAGACTATAAAAGAAAAATATACCAAAAAGACACAAATATATAATATGGTTCGGTCGATTGACCCACATTCACAAGAAGTGGCGGAGGCAGGATCTCCACGAATGGGGTTCAAAATTTTTTTTTTGTAGCTAGCGGGAATTGAACCCATGAGCTTATGTAGATTCTGAACCCCTTGACCACTAAACTACACTTTTGGATTGTGTTAAGGGTGCTCAAAACTTAATATATAGAGGTAAAAAATAGATTTTACCATACATTGTAATTTTTCGGCGAAGGATATTTGGGTGAACACCCTTGCGCCCCCCTAAATCCACCCCTGTTCATAGGTGGAGATGAGCAATCGACTATATAAAAGTGAGTACAAAATATCAAGAGAGGAATCTCACAAATAGACAAAAACAAGTGGCAGACTAACACTTGTCCCAAAATTCTCTTTCTAAACAAGACTTACACGAACAATATGCATGCCAAGAATTTGCTTTGCTGGTCCCAAGTATTTCATAATAAAAGACCTATTCAACTCTTGCTTTAACTTCTGAATTTTGCAAGCAATATGACCAACAACAAGCATGTCACCAACATAAAGTAATAAAATAATAAAGTCATCATAAGAGAATTTTTGCACAAAAATATAATGGTTTGAAGAAGTCTTCTTGAAGCCCTGCTGACTTATTAAAGAACCAAACTTCCTGTACCACTGCCTGGGAGCTTGTCTCAAACCACACAAACTCTTTTTCAACTTGCAAACATTATTATATTTGTTCTTATGTAATGACCTGGCCGGTCATTTCGAGTATTGTAGCCTCATTCTCACCTTTATTGCTTATTCTATGTTCGTTTGTTGTTATGTAACTGTCCAACATGGTTGGTTTTGTTCAGTGGGTATTTCGAAATAAATTTGAACACTTAGTCCCAAAGTTGGAAGCCTAGGTTGAAAGAAGTGATCGGATGTTGAATTATGTGTAAATAACATCAGAATAGAGTTTTGATGGTTCTAATAGCTCTGTATAGTAATTTTGGACTTAGGAGTGTGTCCAAATATTAATTTGGAGGTCCATAGGTGATTTTGGCTTGAATTGGCAAAAGTTGGAAAAGTTAAAGTTTGGAGAGTTGAGAAGTTTGACCAAGAGTTGACGTTATTATTACCGGACACAGATTTTTGTTCTAGATGTTGGAATAGGTATGTTGTGTCATTTATAACTTGTGTACACAATTTGAGGTCAATCGGAGTTGGTTTGATATGTTTCGGCATCGATTGTAGAAGTTATAAATCCATTTGTTTCATTAGGCTTGAATTGGGTGCGGTTCGTGTTTTTTATGTTGTTTGATGTGATTTAAGTCTTCGACTAAGTTCGTATCATGTTTAGGACTTGTTGGTAGGTTTGGATGGGGTCTCGGGGGCCTCTTGTGAGATTCAAATTGAAACTAATTGAAGTTTGTACTTGGAGGATTACTGAAGCTACTCCTGTTCTGGTGTCATCGCACCTGCGGAACCCATCGCAGGTGTAGTCATGCAGGTGCGAGGGAGTCTCCGCAAAAGTGAAGGGGGTGTGGTCAGTTGGGGCCGCATGTGCAATACGTTATCCGTAGAAGCAGGAGCGCAGGTTTGGTAAGGACATCGCAGAAGCAGATATTTGTGCGCTAGAGGAGGACCGCAGGTGTGGTCGATGTGTCGTAGAAGCGGACTCACAGAAGTGAGTCGCTGGTTGCAGAAGCGTGAGGAAAAATGCGCTATGTTTTCTGCAAAAAAGGATACTCAGTGTCTTAGTTAAAGCCTCACATGCGATGAAAATTCTGCAAGTGTGGAGCCGCAGATGTGGCTGAGGGCTTGCGGGTGCGAGATCGATAGGCAGAAAAGAGTGAGTTCGAGGGTTTAATTTCATTCTTCATCTTTTGACCTAGAGAGCTCGGTTTATGGCGATTTTTAGAGGGAGTTTCAAGGAAATTATCGAGGTAAGTGATTCTAACTTGCATTTGGCTATTATACATGAATCCATTACTGTTTTTGTCATTTAATTAGTGTTTTGAGTTGGAAAATTAGTGGGAAATTTGTGAAACTTCATAGACCAAATATTGGGGATTTGAAAGGCGATTTGAGTTTGGATTTCGTATGGTTGGACTTATTATCGAATGGGTGTTTAGATTTTTTAAGTCTGGTCGGGTTCCGAGATGCGGGCTGAGGTTGTTTTTTTGGGTTGACTTTTTGTCTTTGGTTAAAGAACTTAACGTTTTTGAATGGAATTGATTCTTATAGCTTGTATTGATTGTAGTAAGTTGTTTGTGGCTAGATTCGAGCCGTTCGGAGGACGATTCACGAGGCAATGGCTTGTTTGAGTAGAGGTTTGTACGGTCTGAGGTAAGTAACACTTCTAAACTTGGTTCTGAGGGTATAAATCCCTGAAATACGTGTTATGTTGTTGGTATTGAGGTGACGCACATGCTAGGTGACGGGCGTGTGGGCGTGCACCGTGGTAATTATGACTCGATTATTTTCGTGGTTCCGTGTAGTTGTCAAACCTTATTGTTATTCATGTAATCCCTGTGTGTTAGAGTACTTGAGCTACAATCCATGTTACAAAACTAGTTTAGGCTATATGCGTATTCTGTTGGGACCCGCTGAGGTCATTTCTGCTATTGAATTATTTGCTTAAACTGCAATGTTATACACACTCACATTCATCATTTGCATATCATATCTCAATTTTTGTTGTCATTTATTGTTACATCATGTTATCATTGTTTGGGCTGATTGGCATGAGATTTGTGAGCCCGAGAAACTGGAGAGATTGATGATTGAGTTGGGGCCTGAGGGCCAGATTGTTAGTGATATTGATCATATCGGGTTGTACTCTACAGCAGGTTTGATTGATTCATGATGGGATCGGGCTGCGCATCGCAACGGGTATTATTGATTTATGATGGGAATTGGGTTGCACGTCGCAGCAGGTTTTATTAGCGCTTGGGCGGGATCTGCCCCTCCAGGGTCTGACATACCAACAGTGAGCGCAAGTTTTCTGTATAATGTTGAGTGATTGAGTGTGATGAGTGAGAGTGTTGACAGTCAGATTGAGTAATGTAAGAGTGTGTGTACATAAGTTATCACTATGATGCATTACATGTGACATGCACATTACATGTGTCACAACCCGGAACCCACCTTCAGGACTGTGATGGCGCCTAATATTTCATTTACTAGGCAAGCCAACGTTAGAGGATTCTCAAAGCCAACTTCAGTGAATTTCCAATAACAGAAACAATTAGTTAAAAGAAACTAAAACTGAATTGTGGAATAACATAAAACACATAGTATCTGATACAATTCGGATCTGGAGTCACGATTCATGAGCTTCTAAGATTTAGTACAAACAAAGTCTAAAAGAAAATACAATTTATCTGAAAGAAAATAAAGAAACTAGGAAGGGACTCCAGGTTCTGCAGACGCCATCAGATCTACCTTGGGTCTCCAACAAGCAAGTCCAGCTGCTAACCTCACGATCAGCTAGGGCCGGTACCAAAATCTGCACAAGAAGTGCAGAGTATAGTATGAGTACAACTGACCCCATGTACTCGTAAGTGTCGAGCCTAACCTCGATGAAGAAGTGATGAGGCTATGGCAAGACGCCTACATAATAAACCTATGCAATTAATAGTATATGTACAAGATAACAACAAATAAAAACTAGGCAAATAACATCGGGAGGGGGACATGCTGAGGGGGATAAAAGATACGAGAGATACAACAGAATGATAACCAAAACAGTCAATATACCTTTAACCAGTAAAAACAATTAAGCAATATGAAGAAGATTTTACGAAATCACCCTTTGTTAATTTACGCTCAACCTCACAATGAAATAATAATAATGCACGGTATCACCCTTCGTGCTTTTACCCTCACTCACTGTATGAATCAATAGAAATCGCACAGCATCACCCTTCGTGCATTAACTTTCATAATATGTCACGGCATTACCCTTCATGCATTAATACTCACAATATGGCACTACATCACCCTTAGTGCATTAACACTATCCCTTACCATATAAGAATGAACAAGTAATAACAGGGAGTATGATCAACAAGTATAAGCCTTACTTTGACAACAGTTCCACAATACCAATCTTGACTCGGAATAAATACTCAATTATCACAAAAACTCATAAACACAATAAGGATGATCAATTTAATATTTAACTAGTCCAAGCATGGATAATATGATCAAGGAAAGCAATAATGCAAAGAACAAGTCCCACACGTATGCTATAACCTGACAACAACACATAAGTACTCGTCACCTCACATATATGTTGTACCCAATATCTAAACATATAGCAAATAGATAAATAAGTCCTAATCCCTCAAGTCAATGTTAACCACGACACTTACCTTGCTCCAAGGACCAAAATCAAAGCTCAATAACGACTTTGACTCTTAAACAAGCCTCCGAACCAATAGAATCTAGCAAATCACCAACCAAACGATTCAGATTAAGCCTTTGGAACTACCTACAATTGTAAAGAATTCAATTTAGGTCATTATTGGAAAAGTCAACAAAAGTCAACACCCAGGCCCGCTTGGTCCAAACCTGAAATTCGTATCAAAAAACGATTACCCATTCACCCCTGATCCCTTTTATATAATTTGTTTTGAAATCTGACCTCAATTTGAGGTCTAAATCCTTATTTTTCAAAAATCCTTAATTCTACACAAAATCCCTAATTTCTACCATGAAAACTCTAGATTTTAGGTTGAAATCTTAAGAAAAGTAGTGAAAGATTGGAAGAAACTAGTTTTGAATCACTTACCAATGATTTGGGGAAAAAGTGTCCTTTGAGAAAATCGCCTCTAGGGTTTCTAAGTTTGAAAATTTGAAGAATGAATCAAAAATCACGTCTAAGTCCCATTTTGATCAGTTGCAGATGTTGCATTTGCGAACCCCGCAAATGCAAATACTCAATCGCAAATGCAAAGAACTTCATACCTCTACTTTCTTCGCAAATGCGAAGAACAGTTTGCAAATGCGAACCATGATCTCCACAAATGGGACCATTTGATCGCATTTGCGATCATTACCCCCTTTTGTCCCACTTTGCAAATGCGAACATAAGGTGGCCCAGCTACTCTTCGCAAATGCGTTGAGTAACTCTCAAATGCGAACCCATCAAAGGTCGCAAATGTGATGCCTGATCTTGCATTTGCGAGATCGGAGGCCTGCACTAGAATTGAAATACCAGCAATATGTCTAATAGCCCGTTTGGCCAAGCTGTAAAAATCAGCTTATTTTGAGAAGTGCTTTTTTTCAAAAGTGCTATTCTCAAAAGTAATTTTGTTGTAAAGCAGTTTGTATTTGGCTAATTAGTTTGAAAAGCACTTTTGAGTAGCAATTAGTGTTTGTTCAAGCTTTAAAAAACTGCTTCTAAGTATACTTTTCTCAAAAGTGTTTCTTAAAAAAGTACTTTTGGAGAGAAGCTACTTTTTTCTGCTTCTGCTTCTCCTCAAAAGCACTTTTTTTCCTTCTAAAAGCTTGGCCAAACACCTCAATTTTTGGCCAAAAGTGCTTTTGACAAAAAAAGAAGCACTTTTAGCCAAAAAGAAGCTTGGCCAAACAGGCTATATAAGTCCAAATTTCACTCTGTAGCCCATCCGAAACTCACCTGAGCCCTCGAGGCTCCAAACCAAACATGCACACAAGTCTAAAAATATCATACGAACTTTCTCACGTGATCAAATCACCAAAATAACACCTAGAACTATGAATTGAACACCAAATCAAATGAAATTTTCAAGAAAACCTTGAAACCTCTATTTTCACAATCGGACGTCCGAATCATGTCAAACCAACTCCGTTTGTCACCAAATTCGACAGGAAAGTAATAAATATGGTATTGGACCTATTTCGGGTTTCGGAACCAAAATACGGACCCAATATCCAAAAGTCAACCATTGGTCAAACATTTCTAATTCATTAAGCCTTTAACTTTCAAATTGCGACGAAGTCCGATAACTCGGGCTAGGGACTTCAAAATTCAATTCTGTGCATATGCCCAAGTCCCAAATCACGATACAAACCCACCAGGACCGTCAAAACATCAATCCAGGTCCGTTTACTCAAAACCTTGACCAAAGTCAATTCAAATCGATTTTAAGGAAAATATTTCATATTTTCTCAGTTTTTAACATAAAAACTTTTCGAAAATACGCCCGAACTATGCACGCAAATCAAAGAGGGTTAAGATGAGGTATTTAAGGCCTGAAAGTGCAGAATTAGGTTCTAAAAAATGAGATGAACTATCAGGTCATCACAATTTGTAGATATAATAATGTAACATTCCTCACATCAGTCATACTTGGCATATTTTATCAGTGTTGAGCTTAAACTATTAAACTTGCGAGCATGTCTACATTTTTGTACTGTGTACAAACTGATTATGAGATTTCTCTAATTTATTACTGTCATTTTCCTATCATATATGTACATTTATTATCTGGATTTGGACTGAACCTTTCTAAGATCGTCACTGCTCTCAGCCCAAGGTTAGTTATGTTACTTATTGAGTACATTGGGTCGGTTGTACACGTACTACATGTAACGACCCGATCGGATGTTTTGAGCCCTAGCGCGTCGTTCAGTAGTCTGAGGCCATGAGCAACTTCATTTCAGGTGTTATGACTTGTACACGTGGTCGAAATTGAATTTTGGGAAGTTCAGAGTTGATTTGGGAAGAGAATTCTCATTTCAGAAGCTTAGAGTTGAAAGAATAAACTAGGATTGGATTTCTGAGTAAACGAACTCGGAATCAGGATCTGAAGGTTCCGCCAGGTTCGTACGATGATCTCGGACTTGGGCGTATGCCCGGTTCGGGTTTTGGATAACCCGGGAGGATTTTGGCGCCTATTGTGGAAGTTAGCATTTTGGAAGAAATTTCTTAATTTTGGTTTGAAGTGTATTTCAGTGTTATCGATGTCTGTTTGGGATTCTGAGACTGGGAGTAGCTCCGTATGGTGATTCTAGAGTTGGGAGCACGATCGGAAGTGAATTCGGAGGTCCGTAGGTCATTTTGAAGCCATTTGGCTAAATATAGAAATTTAAAGGTTTTTAAGATGTTTGACCGGAAGTGGACTTTTTGATATCGGGGTCGGAATTCGATTCCGAAAGTTGGAGTAGGTCCGTAATGTCAAATATAACTTGTGTACAAAATTTAAGGTCAATCGGACATGATTTAATAGGTTTAATTGTCGGAAATAGAAGTTGGAAATTCGAAGGTTCATAAAGCTTGGATTGGAGGTCGATTGATGATTTTTGCGTTGTTTGATGTGATTTAAGGCTTCAAACAAGTCCGTAATGTGTTTTGGGACTGGTTGGTATGATTGGTTGGGGTCCCGGGGGCCTCGGGTGGATTTCGGGTGGTTAACAGATCGAGTCCGGAGTTTGAAGAAGGGGCTGGGGCTGCTGCTTCTGGTATTTCCGCTTCTGCGGATTCGGGACCGCAGAAATGGCCCTACAGAAGCGAAGAAGAAACCGCATAAGCAGTCCAAGATCCGCAAAAGCAAAACCGCATATGTGGTGGGCCGTCCGCAGAAGCAAAAATTGGGCTGGAGAAAAGGACCGCAGAAACGGCATTTTTACCGCATAGGCGGAAATAATTTCGCATAAGTGGAAGCAGCTGAGGCAGTGAGGTCTTTTAAAGTTCGGGGTTGAGTTCATTTCAACCCCATTTTTCTTCCATTGGAGTCGATGGGGAGTAGCTTGGAGGTTCCATTTTCGTCACTTGTCATGAGGTAAGTAATTTATGTTAGTTTTGAGTTAAATATAAGGTTTATACATGGATTTAGACTTGGAAAATTGTAGAAAAATTGAGGTTTTGGTGGAAAACCTAGAAATTTACATTTCTTGGAATTTGACAGCGATTTCAGGTATGGAAATTAGAGAAAATCATATATTTGAGTTCCTAAGGTCATGGGAAAAGTTTATCTTTAAAAATTTTGGATTTCCGGGCACGTGGGCCCGAAGGCATTTTTGTCAACTTTTCGTTCGGGGTTAGGAATTTGTTCAAATTGGGTTGTAACATTTAATTGAGCATATATTAATGGATTCGTATGACCATTGGCTAGTTGAGGAGCATTTTGCGTCGGTTCAAGTCTTTGGAAGAATGTAGAAGGCCGGTTATGGATCTTCGGAGCAAGGTGAGTCTCCTTTCTAATCTTGTGAGGGGGAATTGACCCCATAGTGAGTTAAATGGGTTATGTGCTCCTATTTGTGGGAGCTATGTACGCACGAGGTGACGAGAGTCCGTGTGTAGCTACTATTATGCTATTGTCCGGGTAGTCTAGGACCCAAAAGCATGTTATACTTGGATTAATTGTGAACCCATTGATGGCTTGAATTGCTTAAATCACATTAAATTAATAAATGTATTTCTAAAAAGACTTAAGCTTCGTTTTCTCAAATTATTAAAGAGAATTGGCCTTTCGTGGATAATTACTCCATGTTGACTTCTTGATTGACTGTCTGTCTGTGTGTGTTTATTTTGGAACGGGTCAAACGCCTCGGCAGATTAATAGATGCCTCTATAGGCGTGCTGTTGACCCTCGACAAGTGCATATTTATTACTGTTAGATTGGGCCATCGCCTCGGTATGATTTGCGCATGCTTGTATTGCTGCCTTGAATTTATTGAGTTGTTACCGCCTCATCCTGGCTTGAGATTAATTTGTTAATAATGTAAAGGAATTTTGGAAATTTCCTATGAAAGGATTATATGTTACTTTTTTCCTCTATATGGATTAAAAATCATGTTTATAAAATAAACCTATAGTTTAATATATTTAATAAGGATAAATCATTATTGGACCATTAGAGAGTGTCAAAGTTGACCATCTCGTCTCTACTCCTTAGGGATTAGGCGGGATACTCATTGAGTACACGTTGTTTACGTACTCATACTACACTTCTATGCATTTTTTTTGCACAGGTATATGTGACTCTAGTGGCCTATTGGGCGTAGCAGCACGGATGATTCTGGGACTAGGTGTGCTTCATCATTCGAGACGGCCACAGCTAGAGCAGTCCCTTCCAGTGTACTGTATTTACTTCCTGTCCAGCGTATTTCAGACATATATTGTATTTTATTCTCTTATCAGTAGATGCTCATTCACTTGTGACACCGGGTTCTAGGATGGTTTAAAGTATTGTATTATCTACTTAACGTTTAAATTTGATTTGAGACTATATTCTTTAAAATTTCTAAATTGGAAGGAAAATCCTAGATTTCAAAAGTGTTAAAAAATGAGATTTTGATTACGTAATTTGGTTGGCTTGCCTGACAGCAGTGTCTGGTGCCACCACGACCCTTAGTGTATTTTGGGTCGTGACAATATGGTATCAGAGCACTAGGTTCCCGTCGATCTCACGAGTCATGAGCAATTCTATTAGAGTCTCGTGGATCGGTACGGAGACTTCTGTACTTATCTTCGGGAGGCTACAGGGCTGTTAGGAGTACTTCCCTTCTTGATTTCCTTATCGTGCAGTTTTATTCCTTTGAGGCTTATGCCTTTGATTCCTTCCTACTTAATCTTGTGCGACGCGAGCGCTTGTTATAAATTGAGAATTTGAAGAATTGAAATGGCACTACAAATGTGGTGCGGGTTGATTCTCCCGGTATAGTTGATTGGACTATTATAGTCGCCTTATGGAAGGATATTCTATTATTAGTTGTTGCCATGATGCTTATGAGTGATTATTCCACAATATTATTGTGATGGTAGGATGTTGCCCGCGTGTTGGGGCAGTGAATGACTTGAAGGGAGGTTTACTCAATGTGTAATCAAGGGGTTCAGTATTTAATTCCCTGGAAGGGAAAAATAGTCAGACTAAGGATGGTCAGATGTGGGCTGGTGGAAGTAATGAGACTTGGTATTTGCAAGCGTGGTGGAGCTTTCTTCTATGATGGGGTGTCGTGGCCCTAATGGAATGTACTAAGTTCGTCGATGTTATAATCTGCTACAGTTTGCCTTTATGGCAAGATATTGTGAAATACTATTGGAGATACAACTGTCAGATATCGCATGGTGCGATGGTTTAGGATTGGATTGAAATTTCTAATATTGGCGGTTCGATAAAGATGACCTTCGGAAGGGTTTAAAGTTAGCAGCAATTGTGGGTTCAAGTGCCACGAAGATAGATTTTATTTAAGGCAGCAAATGAGTAGCAGAGTTTGAGGAAAGACATGTAGGAAATGTCAGGCGGTGTCTAAAATTCTTGGGGGATAGGTGTATGAAGCAAAGGTCAAGTAGTTGATTAAGGAAGCGAGTTTTCCCAAAGTGTGAGAGTGGCGGATGTTGCATATGGTCTTGGTAGTAGGATGACTACGCGCTTAAGGAGAGTTTGGAATGAACTGGGATTTTAGCGACTGGCAATTAAAATTTGCGGATGTAAATTGAAGTATGGGCCATTATGCGGCAGGAGATTTGGTATAACGGAAAGGAGCTGCTTGAAATGAAGAAGGATGCAACATAACTCTGAATTTGGAAATGTGTTACCGCACATTTAATTGATGTCCACAAGGAGTGAACGGACTGGTGCAGCTAGAGAGTGAGCTTGGACTCAGGATTTGGTTGTTGATGTCATAGTGATTGTATCCCGTGCAGCAGTATTGGAAGGTGTCGGGAAGTGATTTCCGCATGCGGGTTATTTCCCGTGAGTAGAATAGCGGTCGCGTGGTTGGCGAAGCTTCTGAAAAGAATTATATTGGTTGTCTAACAAAAATATCGGTCGTGTGAATGCGGGTGATGATTTAGAATATGAAAGATGGGGATTTACAGAAAGATTTTGAGAATTTGCGGCGGATGATTGCGTAAGGTTATGTCAACAAGAGATAAAGGATTATGGTGAGATCGAGAGTTGTGTAATAGTGGCTTCAAGCTAAGTGGGAGAGTCCCACCGCCTAAGATTGGGTTGCATGGTTAACTACTCGTGAGGTTTCTGGTTATTAGCATATTGGTGGGTTATTCCAGCTATGGGAAAAGGACCATAAGTGGTAAATTGAGTATATGAATTGTTGAATGCATGCTATGGTTGGCCTTCTTGGCTCATGATTAGACTTGAGGAAGAATTTAGGATTTATGCCTGCTATAGATACAGGTTTCAGAGGAAGTGACTTCGCCGGGTGCTTCGTCGAGAGGGTATTCGTGTGCTATAAGATTTATGGAGTGAATTATATTCGGGACCAAGTCAGAGTGGGTGGCTCTCAATAATGGTCCTAGTGAATTCAGAAGTTAAAGTGTGGTACCCAATGATTTCGAGCCTAGGAGTGCGGCGAAGAATAAAGCTTGGAAAATAGCTTATGAGAAGAGGCACAGAATGTTCTGGGATATTTTGTCTTGTGATATAGCAATTGGGAGGTATGAAATGGTTCGTAGGATTTGAGACAGCATGGTCTCGTGACTCGAGGTCACTCGGGGTGAGTGTAGATGGAGTATGTTATGTGTTGAATAGAGTTAGTATTATTTCCAAGGTAATCAAGGATAAAATGGGAAGGACGTAGATTGATTAGCCATAGTTAAATTGGCGCATTGGGGTCAGTGATCAGTTCATTCAGTGTGATCAAGTTATATGTATGATTTGAGGCGGTACGTGTGAGACTTGTCGGCCGCTGTAATTGATATTATTCATGAGTATTCTACTGTTATGGCCCGTTATGTGTAGGCGGATTCTAGAAGAGATATGGTGGCTTGGACCACTACTTAGATATTTGCATATCCTACGGTTATGGGAATTTATCTATGTGTTGCTATGATTCTCCTGAAGTGAGTAGGTGAAAAGTTCTTATATGATGAAGTGTTAAAATATTAATGATTTCGGAGTTACGGTGAAAATCGTGTCCTATTGTATGTTGGCACGTTGGGTGCAGTGAGTAGCATGGAAATTCAGAGTGAGGATCGAGGTTGCAATTTGCTGTTAGTAAGGATGTCACGAGCTCAGATGAGCATGAAAAGGGTGGAATGTTTAAAGTAAATTGGTATTTTATTCAGTGTCACCTAAGATCGATGTGTTGTGAAAGAGGTTTTGCATCCTGGTTAAGGATTCTTGATCTTTTTTCAGCTTTAGTGTGGCCGATGGATTAGATGGGCGAACCCGTTATTTATTTCAGAAGATTGTAGGGGCGTGTCCTACGGGAAGATTGTATAAGTGTGACATGTAGTCACTTGATTGACTAAAGATTTAAAACAAGTATGAGGATTGTGGTAATATCATTAATTTGAGAATTAGGCCTGGAGGGCACTTTGGTTATCGGGTTATGAACTGAGGAGGTTGCTCCGGTGATGATGGTTGTTCTTATGTGTTATGAGGGAAAGGGAGTTACTATGGACCTTTGAAAGGTTATTAGCCAAGTGGGTGCAATCAGAAATTGGCTTGAGATTAGTGGATTGATTTACATGTGAATATGGCTTTATATCAGGCTAGTTGTGTTTGTTTCAGCGAGCGTTCCTTATGAAGGAACAGTCGGGGTGTTATTTTATCATCAACTATTCCAGGTAATAATGTATTTCGCCATATGAGTTGTGAGACGACTTGGTAAATTCTTATGTGTTGAGGTTTCGCGTGGCGATGATGTTATGTGAGCAGAATGGCTCTTAAGATTCAGATCTTGTATTGCACCTCAGTTGTGCTTGAGTTTTGTAGCCTATAGCGCTATGTGTTTTCTCAGGGATGGTATTATGCACTTAGCATGCTTGCGATCGAAATTTGATATTTTTATTGTAATGAGCAGATTTAGCTCGAAGTGCAATCTCCTTATGTGAGATCTATGTGTGGATCGGGTGGCACGCTGCCATGGGTATGTTATTTGGATCGGGTTGCACGCCGCGACAATGTGATGTCGAGTCTGGTTTTCTATATGCTATTTTTGTGTGTTTCACTTCCTATCTTCTAAGGAAAGTCCGTATTAGTTCGAGGGTTAGGTAATTCCTTCCAGAGTTTGATTTCCTGTTTGTGTTGTGTTTGGATTGGTGGCCTATTGGCACATTGTGGCGTCATATGAGACTTTTGATCGCATTCGGAGTGGCTTATTGCTTGAGCAGTTCGTACTGGGTGAGACGAGATTATGGTATTTAGGATCAGTGCAATCTGATTATATGAAGTATATTAAGGAGCAAAGATCATTATTTAGTTCAGAATGTGGTAATGTTTCTTGTCATAAGTATAGACTCAATGATACTCGGCAGTTGATTATGAATTTTGGCACATTTCATCCGTCGTAGTGGTATTGTAAGAGTTAGAGTAAGACTTGCTTGTGTCATGAGGTGCAATGGGAGCATCTGATTCGTTGAATTTTGGCTAAGTTGATCAGAAAATATTATCGTGGTCCTGTGGATTAAGTGTTGCAAAGTAAGAATCCAGCAAAGTTATGCAGTCATGTCTGAGTACAGCGTGTAGGGATTGATATGGTGATTGTATGTTGGAAACAGGCATGGCATAGAATTCTGATGTTGGAATCGGGCTTTAAGGCTTATTTGCTTGAATAAAATGGAATATCTTTAGAATTTATCGAGCTAATGTGCTCAGCTAAGTTGTGGTAGCACGGGAAGGTGCATGAGGTGCTAAGTAGTGATTTCAGACTACTTCAGTATAGTTCTTAGCACGTTCGAGGACGAACGTATGTTTAAGCGGGAGAGAATGTAACGACCCGATTGGTCATTTTGAGCCCTAGTGCGTCGTTCAGCAGTCTGAGGCCATGAACAACTTCATTTAAGGTGTTATGACTTGTACGCGTGGTCGGAATTGAATTTCGGGAAGTTCGGAGTTGATTTGGGAAGAGAATTCTCATTTCGGAAGCTTAAAGTTGAAAGAATGAACTGGGATTGGATTTCTAAGTAAACGACCTCGGAATCGGGATCTGAAGGTTCCAGCAGGTTCATATGATGATTTCGGACTTGGGTGTATGCCCTGTTCGGGTTTTGGATAACCCGGGAGCATTTTGGCGCCTATTATGGAAGTTAGCATTATGGAAAAAATTTCTTAAGTTTGTTTTGAAGTGCATTTCAATGTTATTGATGTCCGTTTGGGATTCCGAGATTGGGAGTAGCTCCGCATGGTGATTCTGGAGTTGGGAGCGCGATCAGAAGTGAATTCGGAGGTCCGTAGGTCATTTTGAAGCCATTTGGCTAAAGATAGAAATTTGAAGGTTTTTGAGAAGTTTGACCGGAAGTGGACTTTTTGATATTGGGGTCGGAATCTGATTTTGGAAGTTGAAGTAGGTCCATAATGTCAAATATAACTTGTGTGCAAAATTTGAGGTCAATCGGACAAGACTTGATAGGTTTAAACGTCAGAAATAGAAGTTGGAAATTTCAAGGTTAATAAATCTTGGATTGGAGGTCGATTGATGATTTTTGCGTTGTTTGATGTGATTTGAGGCCTTGAGCAAGTCCGTAATGTGTTTTGGGACTGGTTGGTATGATTGGTTGGGGTCCCGGGGGACTCGGGTGGATTCCGGGTGGTTAACGGATCGAGTCCGGAGTTTGAAGAAGGGGCTGGGGCTGCTGCTTCTGGTATTTCCGCTTCTGCGGATTTGGGACCGCAGAAATGGCCCTACAGAAGCGAAGAAGAAACCGCATAAGCAGTCCAAGATCCGCAAAAGCGGAACCACATATGCGGTGGGCCGTCCGCAGAAGCGAAAATTGGGCTGGAGCCCAGGACCACAGAAGCGGCATTTTGACAGCAAAAGCGGAACCGCATAGGCGGAAATAATTTCGTAGAAGCGGAAGCAGCTGAGGCAGTGAGGTCTTTTAAAGTTCGGGGTTGAGTTCATTTCAACCCCATTTTTCTTCCATTGGAGTCGATAGGGAGCAGCTGGGAGGTTACATTTTCGTCACTTGTCATGAGGTAAGTAATTTATGTTAGTTTTGAGTTAAATACAAGGTTTATACATGGATTTAGACTTGGAAAATTGTAGAAAAATTGAGGTTTTGGTGGAAAACCTAGAAATTTACATTTCTTGGAATTTGACAGCGATTTCGGGTATGGAAATTAGAGAAAATCATATATTTGAGTTCCTAAGGTCATGGGAAAAGTTTATCTTCAAAAATTTTGGATTCCGGGCACGTGGGCCCGAAGGCATTTTTGTCAACTTTTCGTTCGGGGTTAGGAATTGGTTCAAATTGGGTTGTAACATTTAATTGAGCATATATTAATGGATTCGTATGACCATTGGCTAGTTGAGGAGCATTTTGCGTCGGTTCAAGTCTTTGGAAGAATGTAGAAGGCCGGTTATGGATCTTCGGAGCAAGGTGAGTCTCCTTTCTAATCTTGTGAGGGGGAATTGACCCCATAGTGAGTTAAATGGGTTATGTGCTCCTATTTGTGGGAGATATGTACGCACGAGGTGACGAGAGTCCGTGTGTAGCTACTATTATGCTATTGTCCGGGTAGTCTAGGACCCAAAAGCATGTCATACTTGGATTAATTGTGAACCCATTGATGGTTTGAATTGCTTAAATCACATTAAATTAATAAATGGATTTCTAAAAAGACTTAAGCTTCGTTTTCTCAAATTATTAAAGAGAATTAGCCTTTCTTGGATAATTACTCCAAGTTGACTTCTTGACTCACTGTTTGTCTGTGTGTGTTTATTTTGGAACGGGCCGAACGCCTCGGCAGATTAATAGATTCATCTATAGGCGCGCCGTCGACCCTCAACAAGTGAACATTTATTTCTGTTGGATCGGGCCGTTGCCTCGGTATGATTTGCGCATGCTTGTATTGCTGCCTTGAAATTATTAAGTTGTTACCGCCTCATCCTGGCTCGAGATTAATTTGTTAATAATGTAAAGGAATTTTGGAAATTTCCTATGAAAGGATTATATGTTACTTGTTTCCTCTATATGGATTAAAAATCATGTTTATAAAATAAACCCACAGTTTAATATATTTAATAAGGATAAATCATTATTGGACCATTAGAGAGTGTCAAAGTTGACCATCTTGTTTCTACTCCTTCGGGATTAGGCGGGATACTCATTGAGTACATGTTATTTACGTACTCATACTACACTTCTGTGCATTTTTGTTGCACAGGTATATACGACTCTAGTGGCCTACTAGGCGTAGCAGCACGGATGATTTTGGGACTAAGTGAGCTGCATCATTCGAGACGGCCGCAGCTAGAGCAGTCCCTTCCAGTGTGCTGTATTTACTTCCTGTCCACTGTATTCCGGAGAGATGTTGTATTTTATTCTCTTATCAGTAGATGCTCATGCAGTTATGACACCGGGTTCTGGGATGGTTTGAAGTATTGTATTATCTGCTTAACATTTAAATTTGATTTGAGACTATATTCTTTAAAATTTCTAAATTGGAAGGAAAATCCTAGATTTTAAAAGTGTTAAAAATGAGATTTTAATTACATAATTTGGTTGGCTTGCCTGACAGCAGTGTCCGGTGCCACCACGACCCTTAGTAGATTTTGGGTCGCGACACTACACTCTACACTTCGTGTGTAGATCCAGATACATCTGGACTCGGTGGTTGCTAGACTTGGAGCATTATCTTCTTGGAGACTTTTGAGGTAGCTTCTTAACGTCTGCAGACCTTGACTCTCCTTCTTTTCAATTTATTTAGCACTACTCTATCTTTCTAGAGAGTTGTATTAGAGGATTTGACTGTGTAGACATTTAGTAGCTCATGTACTCAGTGACACTCAGATTTTGGAAATTTTGTATTTTAGACGCAGTTATCCTTATCGGTTATTATGAGATTTTCACTGTTAAACTTACTTCATCATGTTTCTAATTCGAAATGCGTGGTTATTTGTGATTGTCAGCTTGCTTAGTACTATGATAGTTTATATATATATATATATATATTTCTTCATCTAACTCACCGTGGACAAAAGCAACTTTAACATTTAATTGCTCAATCTCCAAACTTAGACTTACAGCTAAGCATAGAACCACACGAATGAATGTCATCTTCAAAATTGGAGAGAATATCTAATTAAAATCAACTTTTTTTTTTGATTAAAGCCCTTAACAACTAATCTATCCTTGTACCGTGAAATTAGGCTGCCATCTTCATGTTTCACCCTGAAACCCAACCAATTTTCCAAAGCATTTCTATCTTTAGTTAGCTTAATTAAATCAAAGACACGATTATTATATAAAAAATTCATCTAATGTTCTATAGTTGTCACTACCCAAATTCTACTATAGGTTGTGATGGCACCCAACACCGTTGTTAGGCAAGCCAACACTGATCAACTAGTGAGTTCTCATTTGTTTTATTAAATAATCCCAACATTTACATAATTTAAATATAAAACAAATTCGATAAATAACGAATTTATAAGGCAACTGAAACAGAAATGACTAATGGAAATCATAATTATAGGAATACAACCCAAAATCAAGTCTACTAATAAGTGCCAAGGATCTAGTGTCACAAGTGTGTGGGACACTAGTAGAATATGCAATAGAAGACTACCCTACAGTTTGAAATAAGTAGATAGATATAAATCAAAGAGAAACTCCAGTATGCTACTGAACGGCTAGGGTGGGGGCCGATCATCACAAGTCTCAGTCCGAATCAAGTATGCGCACCTGCCTTAGATCCCGTACAATTAAGTACATAAGCGTAGTATGAGTATATAAATAATATGTACCCAGTAAGTATCCAGTCTAACCTCGAAGAAGTAGTAACGAGTGGTCGACTTGACACTTACTAGGGCCAATAATAATATAATTTAAGTGTTATGCTAAGTATGATTAGCATGAATAATAACGACAATTTAAGAACAGGGAGAAGTAAAATATTCTTTCTTAAAAAACATTTCAATTTCAGTCATATCATGTAACATCTTACATTCAAAGCATTTAGGCAGTATAAATCATGGGAAGTTCCAGACTAATAACATGTGCAAATTATGCCGAAGTCGTAGGGCCCGGTCAAACATAATATAAAACTATGCACTACCAGAGGGTCGAATAGCGTGGACTATAGATGCATCTATTTACTACCGAGGCAATCGGCCCGATCCACAAACAACTATTTATTTTCAAGAAAGCACACATTGCCCATTTACAGTCAAGTATTTCATACAAATTCTTAAGTAAGTGAGTATAATTGTCTATATTTGTTTTACAAATTTTTAGCATGACTTAAGTGAATATAGTAACAAGTAAGTACGCAAGTATAGCATGATACGGGTCCTAAGCTACACGTACAATTAACATAGTAGTAGCTATATACGGACTCTTATCACCACGTACGTGTTGATACCCAATTTGTTTCCTAAATATTATAATATGCAAAATACTTTTAAATAGCATATGTATGCATATATAGGTATGTCCAAGTGTTTTATTATTTTCCCCTAATCTTTAAAGAGTTTTAAATCAATTTATCGCTCTGTTTTATCCAGAAAAATCCAATAATTATTCCCAATTTATAATTTTGGTGATTTATTTATTGGAATCTCATATTTATACTAAAATATAACTAACATTATTTTTGCATATTCGTACAAATTTATTTAGTATTTTAAAAACTGAATTGCATATAATTATAATATTATCCTATTTTAAGATTTAATCGTGATTATATTTTTAAAATTAACTCCAGTATTTTTAATTGATAATTACATAATATTAATCATTTTCGTACCTTTAATTTATTTTTAGAAATTATTCTACTATTTTTGTAAAATAAAAAGGGGAAAAGAGCTATTTAAATGTTAGCCCTGTTCATTTCAATTTTAGTCTATTTGAGCTTGATTTGAACCCCAATTTTTAACCCAATTACCCAGTCTAAATCCTAAGCTATCCAACCCACGACCCAATTAAACAACCCACCCAGATCCCCTTACCTACCCATTCAATCCAGGCCGTTGATCAAAATGATCAACGACCACCATTAAACCTTTCCTTTTTAATTACCAATTACCCCTTAAAACCAATCATTTCTCACCTGTAGCTGCCTTTGAATCCCCCTTGTCCCAGTTCTCTCTCAAACTCTCTATCAAACCCTAGCCGGCGCCTTCAATCACCACCTAAAAAGCTCCCAAATACATGGCTTCCAAATCCATAGGTAGCTTATATCCGCCTCACTTGGCCTCTATGTGTTCGAGTTCTATGGTTTCCAGGGCCATACCTTGGAGACGCTTGGCCCAGACTTTGGTCGATCCAGTTTTTATGGCTGTCTCCGGTCATCTTCAACCTTCGCTCCGGCCAGCCATGATTATTCAAGCCTGACTCTTGGCTTCTCCTGCTTAGACCAATGATTTTCCAAGCCTTTCTCACCATATAGGGTTCTTCTGAAACCCTAACCTTTGAGGTTCTTCCGATTCTTTTTGATCTGTTCTAGATCTGTGTTTACACTAAACTCCTAAACCTTTTCTCAAGGTTTCTTTCAAGACTTTACCTTCAGAACCTTTATCTTTTCCGATTTAGGGTTCTTAAGTTATTTTGAAGCTTTCTCTAATTGTTAATACGTTCTATTGTGTTTCTTTATGTTGTTCTTATACTGGAATGTGCATATTAAAGGTCTTAGTTCCTTTTTGAAAATTTCTAAATTTATTTTGTTAGTATTCTGTTTGATTTATTTGTTTTTCATCTCTATTGTAAGGTCCCGTAAATAATTTTTTGGTCTCAAAACTTAGTACCTCGTGGTGTCGACTCCGAATATGTGTTAGGAATGTGTAGAATTCTTCGCGGCTCGCAAGCTCGCCGCAGTTCGGACCCTTGGTAGTGATTTAAGCCTTTAAAAATCAAAAGAATCAATTTTCCAAAAAATAACCATTTATGCGGTCCAGAATGCGGTCGCAGATCAGCTATGCGGACCGCATTCCTGTCGCATAGTGAATCATAGAGTTGGTCTAAGTTGATGTTGAAAATGCGGTCTATTATGCGATCGCATAATCGATATGCGGACCGCATTCCTGCCGCATAGTGAATCAGAGAGTTGGTCTAAGTTGATGTTGAAAATGCGGTCCATTATGCGACCGCATAATCAGTATGCGGACCGCATTTCCACCGCATACCCAGGCAGAGATGTCCAGTGATTTGGGGTCAGTTCTGCGGTCCAATATGCAGACCGTGTTCCGATTATGCGATCGCATAGTGCGACCCGGACTTCCATTTTCTAAAATTTAAAACCCAACCCCCTTTCTAATATAACACCCTAACCCCTCATTTTAACCATTTTTCTGAACAAAACAAGAGAGAGGGAGGAGGGGTTCTTGAGAGAAAGTTCATTTTCTTCAAAATTTGTTCCTCAAATTATCTGGTCCGGGAAATTTTAAAGCAAGTGTCTTCATCTCCATTTCTACAGGTAAAATCCCTACCCCATTTTCATTGACTTTCAGATTTATTGGGAGGAGAAAAGTCTCATGCATTAGTTCTTGATAATAGGGGTTGAAACACTCATGCATGTTTATTAAAACCAAAAATCTAGTAAGAGTAGTTGGGAAGGAGTAAAGAATTGTATAAAGAAGGGTTGATAACCTAGATGTGTTCGGGTAGTGATTGTGAACTTTGATTCTAAGAAATATGTGTTAATTTGTAAACTAGATTGACGTGGATAGATTGCTTGGTGACTGATAATAGGAGTTTAAAAAGGGAATTCGACTCCAGGTATGTATGGCTAACCTTGAC
>MU683775.1:202133-221163 GCA_026770625.1 Nicotiana glauca
GGCTTGATTGTTCTTTCTTTATGGAATTGATTGTTGTTTCTGTTACTGTTACTTACTTGTCTATGGCTTGAGTTTACTTGGCACAAAGTTTGTTATACATACCAGTACAATTCAAGTGTGCTGACGTCCCTTTTGCCGGGGGTGCTACATTCGTGTTATGATTGTAGGTGGATCTGCAGCAGGTACTCCAGCCCACCGATCGTAGCTCCCTCTTCACCTTCCGTCAGTTGTTTTGGTGAGCCCCATTCCTCTCGGGGCCCTACGTGGCTCAGGTCGCTTGTTTCCGTAGTTGTATTTTGCTGTGGAAAAAGGTATAGCCGGAGCCTTGTTTCCGGCAAATATTGTAGTAACTTCTTTCATCTGTAGAGGCTCCGTAGACAGGAAACGTGGGTCATGAATTTATGTAACATGTATTTTGTATACAGGGGAAATGTAAAATGTAAATCACGCTAGTAACCATGTACCTTGTTTATGTTTTGAAATAAATTGGTGTCCTAAATTAATCGTATGGTCATTTCACTTGGCTAATAAGTAATGGAAGATGTGGGGTAGTACGTGGGATAGGAAAGGTACCCAGGTCCGCTTGATTGGGGATACCCGGTCGAGCGCCGGTCATGTCCCTCGAGTTTGGGGCGTGACATCTATACTCGATCGATGGTGAAACACTAAAATTTTGGGGGTTCATTAGAGTTCTGAGATTATTTGATATGTGTTTTACTTGTTTGTCATACTCTGAATTCGACTAGTTTCAAAACCCTAGTTTGCTTTAAACCTATTCGAGTTTCTGAAGTAGCTTCATCTGTTGCCTGACTGAATTTCGAAATCTTTGTTTCTTTATGTGATTTTGACTTTCTGCTAAACTATTCTATAAGGTCTTTTCACTTGACCCCTTTGCATGCTATTTGATAGTCTCTCTTTTCTCTATTACTAAGCTACTGAAATTGACCCATGTGACTACCATGTTTTCGATAGTCTATTACTTACTGATTTTGTGATTGCTTGACACTTCTCTTTGTCATAGGTTCAGCCTTGCATGCCTAATGTTTATGCACTCTTTTATATGCTAAATTTCCCTCTAAAATGACCTTCAATTTTGGACTGATTTCATACCTCCTTGTGTAATTCTGATTGCACCCGTGTAATTGATTCTTTCCTTGTTTTATTAATACCATGTTTCTTGGGTTGATTTGAAAACTTTCCTTTAGACTTTCGATTCTCTTGTCTTTAAATTGGTTTATTCATAGGAACCCATGTTACTCTCCTTAAGTTAGTGCTTATGAAATCCTTGACTCCTTGATTTACTATGTACTGATTTTCGATTATGCAACTTTACTTTGTTTTCTTACCTTATTTGGTTAACCGAGTATTTCAAAGATTCTTCCCTTAATTAAAATCCTATGTACTTATCCCTAATGGTCTATTCTATACATGGTGTTCTTTCCTTAAATGATTTCCGCCCACTACCATTTGAATTTAACTTTTTAATTAAAGAAGTCCTTATACTGATTTGATTTTAATTGACACATAGTTCCATAATTACTGCTGAGCTATAATTTTTGCCTTATTTTCCACCTATTTTCAAACTATAAATACCCTACTCTTTCATCAACACAAAACACACGAACACTCTTAGTTTCTGAACTCACACTCACACTCTGAACTTGGACACTTGAGGACTAGCACTTCCACACTGCACTTGTCCCTATTCTAGTGAAATAATTTGGGTGTGAGCACTGCCCGAAGTCCCATTGAGGCTCTTAGGGAACTCTGACACACTCAAATTAGAGAAAAGCTTTGGATCGGTGGTCTTTGAGTTGGTCTATCTCATAATTCAGACGATAAGTCAAGAATCAGGCCTTCTATGGTTGTAATTATTTTCTTTGTATTTTTTGATGTATTTGTTACTCTGGTTTGTAATAATTTTTAAAGAACTTGGGGTTGGCTAATGAAACAGAGTTGGGGTAACTCTACATGCAAAGGGTAGAAATCATGTCTATAGGAATGTTATAATTCTGCATATTCAAACTTCACCTATAAATCATGTCTATAGGACTGTTATAATTCTGCATATTCAAACTTCACTTAGAAATTATGTCTATAGGACTGTTACAATTCTGCATATTCAAATTTCACCTAGAAATCATGCATGTAGGATTGTTCTAATTCTGCATATTCAAGCTTCACCTAGGAATCATGCCTATAGGATTGTTCTAATGTCATTCTACATAATTACAAGTTCTGCATTTAGATATTGTGTTTACATGGCTTAAAATAAGTTTGCATTTAGATACCATGTCCATAAGGTTTTATGCATTTCGACACTATGGCTATAAAGTTTTAAAATTAGCGACGTGTAGAAAACATGCCTATAGGAGTTTCTAAATGAATATGATTATCTTCATTCAGTGCTAGACATAAAATCAACAATAATATATGCTATCACCTGCAGAAACTGTAATCAATTTATTTAAATCTGCATCTCTTAATCTAAGTCCCTCACTTAACAAAGTTTAGCCAGCATGCCTATACGATCTCAAATAATTCATTTCAAGTTTTATTGTCTTATCACCTTTTGAGTTCAGTAGATACCATGCCTATAGGACCTCGTCTAAACACGTAGGCAAGCCTTAGAGTAATAATTGAAAACTAAATCTGCTTCTGTTAATTATTACAACCAGCAGGCAGGCCTGATTTGGGCTTCTTATCTGAATTATGTAATAAACCAATCTGCCCCAACTTTTAAACTCCCTCGTATTTAATTCTAATCAGACCTAAGCAGTATGTGCAAGTCATGCTAATTATATGCTTTCTTTGTTTAAGGAGGTGTATGTGAGCCTTTGTTTGTTCATGTGTTTTCCCGCAAAATATGCAATATATGTTTTTTTGGTATATCGCCTTTGAATTTTTCCTTCCCTTTTTTAGGATTAATAGTCCTAAGTGCCTCCGAGACTGATAGGAGTGGGACGAGCAATAGCATGCAATAAGTAATTGATACGAATTCGCGCTTCAAATACCTTAACAGGGTGTGATGGGTAGATATAGATATGATGACCACACGATAATGTCATGAGCAGCCCCTCATTGAGGAGTGATTACCGGGCATTATGTGGGGTGATCTATATTTTTAAAAAATCTAGGACCCCCTCCCTTTATTCTTTATTTTTTCAGCATTCTAGCTCTTTATTTTATAAAAACCATCTTCTCTAATTGTTCTTTCAAACTTTGTTTACTTTCAAACCATCACGTGTTGAAATACCCTCTTATTTGAGCCTTATCTGCCTATATGTTAATTGCACCTCAATTCACAATAATTGTCTGGTCGGGAACCATACAAGTGGATTCTGAGGGGTGCCTAACACCTTCCCCCTAGAATAATTTCAAGCCCTTAACCTATCTCTGGTTATTCAAATCAAACTCTTTTGGTGTCCTAATTCACCCTGATCATTAGGTGGCGACTCTTCAAACACAAACCTAATTCCCAAAAGGAACGAGTTGTCCCTCCAAATGTCGTAAACTCGATTTCCGCGGAGGAAAAAGGGGGTGCAACAGCATGGCGACTCTGCTGGGGATTTTTAGGCTTTTACCATTTCAGACTATTATTGTGAATTTATGCTTCTTTACGCACAATTATTTGTTTGTTTCTTTTAAGCATTCAAATTTCCTTTTTGATTGCAAAACTAACTTGTCTTTTTGTTTCTTTCCTTTACCGCTTTCATTCATTGCTGCTTTAAATTATGAAACTATTGTACTTACTGCTTTCCTAACGAGCAAATACGTGACAACATGCCTTTAATTGTTGCATAATCATGATCAACATCATATTCCAATCGTGACAAACAAATCCTATAGCAACTCTTATTATGAGTGGTTGCGCTCTTCCAATATTATCACCCCCTAAATTCGGAAAAGGCGTATTTGCGGTAAAATCAGTCGATCAATGGTGTAGTCAACGGTTCCCTGCCTTTTACCTTTGAGTTGTCCGCTCAAGGGTACCAGATTCGGCATGGTCACCAACATTCACCCAAAATTGCTAAGTTGGTAGAAGGATGTTCACTCCAGTGATTAGACTCTTATCCGAAAATACTTGGGAAACCTTCCATCTCTCCTGGAAATCCAACCCAACAACAAAATCATAGAAGCTGCTACTTTGTTATGGGATTGTGAGAGGTCTGTGTTTCGTTTCGGGGACATTGAAATGACACTATTGCTAGAAGAAATAGGAGGATTGGCCGGTATACCATGGGAAACTCCGGGTTTGTTAATGCCTGAGAACCGCAAGGGCAGGGGTTTCCTCAAAATAATGGGTCTAAAGAAGAATCTAGAACTGACATGTTTGAAGGATTCCTACATCCCTTTTGATTATGTGTACGAGAGGTACGGTCATAGCAAATCCTATCGTACCTATCCTGACGAGTTTTCCATCACATCACTAGGGCATGTTCACCGAAGGGTCTTCGTCTTCATGTTTTGTTTCCTAGGGATGATAGTGTTTCCAATGAAGAAATCAAGGATCCATACTAGGCTGGCAATGGTAACTAAAACTATAATGGAGGGAATTGGTGGGCAACCATTGAGTGTTGTGCCCATAATCATTGCGGAAATATACAGAGCCTTGGAGATGTGCCAATAAGGAGCCAAACACTTCGAAGGCTGCAATTTGTTACTTCAACTTTGGCTCATGGAGCATCTCCAAAAGGGTGAATCTCGACAAGAGAAGGACTGGGATGGTCATATAGCCTTCCATCATCCAAGGCGAATGAATTACATACCCAACATGTTCGCTCAATTAGAGAATGCTAGAGAATGGGTCGAGCTCTTCGAAAATTTGACTGAGGACCAGGTACAATGGATGTTCGAGTGGTTTCCCACCGAGGAGTTCATCGCCCGATCCAGAGATTCACTTTTCCTGATATTAATCGGTCTAAGAGGAACGTATCCTTAAGTACCTCTCCGGGTTATGAGGCAAGCTGGTAGGAAGCAGGTTGTACCCAGGGTCGACAAGATGAGTCACTTCCAGGCCGACTTCCAGGATGATGATAGTCCTTACAAGTGCCAAGCTCAGCATATGTGGCATTGCAAAATCGTCCCATCGAGCGAGATAGATACCATGATGGTTGTGGTCCCTATTATTCGGGTTGGATGGAGGATAATCATAACGGTCTGGGCCAGCCTAGGTTTGTTCGAGGTAACAGGATCATAGATGAAAAGGCCGAAGCACAGATCAAATACAATCAACTGCGCAAGAGAATCCGGGAATACGAAAGCGAGCACCATGAGATACAAGAAGCTAATCAAAAACTAATTGAGGAATGGAAGGATATGGCTGTCAACGCTAACAAGCGACTGGGATATTTAGAGCAAGGTATAGTGGAGTTGGAGAAGAAATTTCTTAAGAGGGTCGAAGACTGCCGGAATGCTGAAGGGAACGAAGACGGACATCTAGCCAGAGCCTACCTACTGCTGGGACTGCGTGAATTAGGAAAGATGTTCGATGGAGCCAGGGATGCCGAATCTGAGGAAGGTCTTTCTGGGACCAAATAGATAGGAGTTTTCATTTTGCTTTATAAAATATAATAAGACCCATGGATACTAGCAACTTTTATTTCCTGTCATTTAGTGTCGATTTGGAATTCGTCTACCTTTTTATCAATAAAATGAGGTATTTAGCATTCCAAGCTCTCCAAATCAACTTGTCGCTAGTCCTACCTCGGGCATAAAGAGGTCCCCAAATTAGGACACGCTTTACATTCCCGCACTGTGTTTAAATATTGCAACATTTTTACATAATCCTCACTAACTTGTTACCTCTTTTGTTTTTACTGTTGTTTATTTCCCCTCCCCAAAGGTTAGTTCGTGAACTCTGGCAACATCATCCTATTTCACGAGATACAGGGGCCCTCCACCCACTCCTCCTCTTAGTCCCGTCAAAAACAAGAACAAAGGGAAGATGGAAGATTTGAACAACGCCAGAAAGGAAAACTCAATTGAATGGGTAGAGGTCACTCATGGTCACGGTACTCTGGTTCCCAAGGAAAATGCATCCCAACTGGAACAAAAGCTGCTAAAATTTCAGGAAGAACTTGATCAGGTCCGGAATCTAGCGAATCTGTCATTTTCCCTCACTACTCCAGACATCAATTTCCTAAATGCTCAGAATCCTATACCTCCACAAAGCATCCCGAGGAAACCAAGCCATCCCACTCCTTACCACCACTGCAACACCTACCATACCTCAAATAACACCCAGTTGCGCATCCCAAAACTCTAGAACTCCACAAATGACCACTGCCACACCCAATATAATACCCCCATCTACGTGGAGACTATACCACACACCACCCAGCCCATCTCAAGCACACCCGAGTCCGATGATAAAGACTTGCTCATCAGAAACCTGGCCGAAGAACTTATGAAATTGACTAGCGGAATTCAAGGTGTTGAAGGAAGTCAGGGAATTAAAGGGCTAAAATACGAAGATCTTTGTATACAGCCCGATGTCGAACTACCTGAGGGGTATAAACCTCCTAAGTTTGAGATGTTTGATGGCACAGGGGACCCAAGAGTCCATTTAAGAACGTACTGTGACAAGTTGGTTAGAGTAGGAAAAGACGAGAAAATCCACATGAAGCTTTTCATGAGGAGTTTGAAGGGAGATGCTTTATCTTGGTACATTAGCTAGGATCCAAAGAAGTGGTCGAACTGGGTAAGCATGGCGTCCGACTTTATGGAAAGGTTCAGGAATAACACGGAGAATGCGCCGGATGTGTTCTATATTCAAAATCTAAAGAAGAAGCCCACACAAACATTTCGCGACTATGCTACTCGCTGGAGGTCCGAAGCTCCTAATGTTAGACCTGCCTTAGAAGAAGAACAAATGAACAAATTCTTCATCCGAGCTCAAGACCCACAGTATTATGAAAGGCTGATGATGATCGAGGGCCACAAATTTTCTGACATTATCAAGTTGGGAGAAAGGATCAAAGAGGGCATCAAAAGTGGTATGGTTACGAACTTCGAGGCCTTGCAAGCTACAAACAAGGCTTTACAGTCAGGAGGTGTGCCCAAAAAAGGGACGTAGGGCCGTAATGGTGGCACAGAGAACCAAATCTCCCGTCAAATACCAAACCTACCCAATGCCTCCACTCACATATCAGCTTACTCCAAATTACCAGGCACCCTCACCCTCTTACCAAACTCCACCACCCACTTATCAATCACCTCCACCCCCACATATCAACCTACTTCACCCAAATATTCCCAAACCTGCACATGTTTACCAAGCCTAGAACACTCAACCATCCCATTACCAATCCCTTCCTACACACCAAAACTTCCCTAGACATCGACCAAACTTTGACCGAAGGCCTCCAAAATGATATACGGCTATTATTGAACCTATCAACCAGTTGTATGAAAGACTCAAAACTGCTGGTTATGTTACCGCTGTCCCTCCTGCAACCCCTGAAGACCCTTCTCAGTGGGTTAATCCAAATAAATCCTTTGCATACCATTCCCACATGAAAGGACACACCATTGACGAATGTCGTTCTATGAAAGATAATATCCAGACTTTAATTGATAACAAAATTATTGTGGCAAAGGAACTTGCTCCAAATGTTCGCAATAACCCTCTGCCTGACCACAAGGGCGGAGGCGTTCACATGATTAAGATAGAGGATGATTGTGATCCCAATGGATATATCGGTCTGATCACAGAATGTAACAACCCAAAGAAACCAATAGTCAACCGTAATCCAATCATAGTCCAGATTCAGCCCTCCAGGGGTGCCGAGGTAAATATGTCCATGCCACTTGAATTTGAAGTGACATCTTCTGAAAAGACACCAGCACCAGTTGAGGTCGAATTCATCTCTCCAGCAAATGCACCTACACCATTCAAAGTTGCAGTTTTACCACCCAAGTTGCATGCTCCGTTCGGAGTAAAGATAGCCATGCCAATTCCAGTGGCAATGTTAGACATAACACCATTCCATACTAAGTCTATACCGTAGGAATACACAGCCGAGACAAGAAGGAAAGGCAAGGTTATGTTCAGAGAAACTGTTGTAGCACAGGGTATGATGAGAACTGGTAGAGTTTATACCCCGGAATATCTAGTTGAATCGAGCAAGCAAGCCTCTAGTCGACCAACCGTCACCGAGACCAGGCCAGATAATTTTTGGAGAAATATACAAGCAAAGGAATACTCGGTCATTGATCAGCTGAACAAAACACCAGCGCAAATTTCTATCTTTGCTTTGCTGCAAAATTTTGATGCACATAAGAATGCCCTGTTAATGGTGCTGAGTGAAGCATATATGACAAGAAACATCACCGGCAGAGAGGTGGCTAACATGGTAGGACAGGTATTGGAAAGTCACAAGATCACTTTTCATAAAAATGAGTTACCTCCAGAAGGGAAGACTATTTTATCACCAGAATCTTGATTGATGGAGGGTCCAACCTCAACATTTGTCCATTGGTAACGCTCAGGACGTTGGGTAAGGTATTGTACGAGATCAAGAATGGGGACATCAATGTGAAAGCTTTCGACGGTTCCCAAAGGTCCACTATTGGGGAAATTAGTCTATGTTTTCAAATGGGGCCTACTTGGTTCGATGTTGATTTTCAAGTGACAGATGTGCCGGCGTCTTACAATCTGTTGTTAGGACAACTATGGATTCATGCCGCTGGGGCCGTAGCGTCAATACTATATCATGCAGTAAAGTTTGAGTGGAATCACCAAGAGGTGGTCATTCACGGCGACGATAACAATCCCATATACAGTCGCCAAACCATCCCGACAATAGGAGGCAGAAGAAAGATAGGTGGGGAGACCTATCACCACATCGAGCGGGTCAACGGCGTTGAGAAGGAAAAATAGCGGGACAACAGAATTGAGAGCATATTGAACTGGAGCGGATACAAATATAGCAAGGGGCTTGGTAAGAACCTCCAAGGAATCGCTAAGCCTATAAAACTCAAGAAACATGGCACCACCTTCGGTCTGGGATATGAGTATACCTGGGAAGAATTCAACAACTGGTTACCACCATGGCGCGGTCTTTACTATCTATTGGAGCAACCAATACCACGCTTGGAATAGACTTTCCAACCGGCCGATGTTATCTATGGGTCAGAAGAAGAGGAAGCACTGGTAGCAGTGAGGAACTTGTTCCTAGAAGACGATGATATGGATTATTGTGTCGTTCTCGAGGAGAAATGGGAGGAAGGCCCGTCCATACAGGTTGTAAGCAGAGGAGAATGCCTCAATAACTGGACCATCAGAATCACCAGAGCCCGGCGAGCCTCGGGGTAGCAAGGTTGACAGCATCTAGACAAAAACTTCATTGATCCCATTCCAGTAAAAATCCATGATCAGCCAACTTATTGTGCTCACATTGAAGAAGAGGCAGATGGAAAGCCTTGGTTTCATGATATCAAGGAATATTTAGCAAAGGGAGAATACCCAGGGCTTGCAAATCCTATTCAGAAGTGGACACTTCGGAGGTTATCCAACAACTTCTTTCACAGCGGAGGAATCCTATATAGGAGGACTCCTGAGTTGGGATTATTAAGGTGTGTCGACGTAAAGGAAGCATCTAAGCTACTGGAGGAAATCCACGCAGGGACCTGTGGTCCACATATGAACGATTTTGTCTTAGAAAAGAAGATCCTCCGAGCTGGTTACTTTTCGATGACTGTGGAAACGAACTGCATTCAGTATGTCCGTAAATGCCACCGCTGCTAGATACATGTGGACATGATAAAGGTGCCTCCAAATGAGCTTAACACAACAAGCTCACCATGGCCTTTCGCCGCTTGGGGAATGGATGTCATTAGACCAATAGAGCCTGCCACTTCCAACGGACACAGATTTATCATGGTAGCAATCGACTATTTCACCAAATGGGTCAAAGCAGCATCTTACAGAATAGTGACTAAGAAAGTCGTGGCAGACTTTGTCCGCGACCGCATCGTTTGTTGATTTGGGATTCCAGAGTAAATTATTAGCGATAATGGCTCTAACCTCAGCAGTGACTTAATGAAAGCTATGTATGAAACCTTCAAAATACGACACAAGAATTCTACAGCCTACAGGCCTCAGATGAATGGAGTTGTAGAAGCTACCAACAAAAACATCAAGAAGATATTGAGAAAAATGATAGAGAAGCATAAGCAATGGCACAAAAAGCTATCATTTGCTCTATTGGGGTATTGCACCATTGTCCGCACATCAACTAGGGCAACCCCTTATATGATGATCTATGGTACAGAGGCCGTCATTCTCGCCGAGGTAAAAATTCCTTTCTTGAGAATCATACAGGAAGCTGAGCTCGACGATGCAGAATGGGTGAAGAGTCATTACAAGCAGTTGGCTCTTATAGATGGAAAGAGAATGAATGCAGTTTTCCATGGTCAGCTTTATCAGAACAGAATGTCCACAACATTCAACAAGAGAGTCAAGCCAAGACAGTTCACACCGTGGCAGCTGGTGTTAAAGAAAATTTTCCCGCATCAAGATGAAGCCAAAGGGAAGTTCTCTCCCTACTGGCAGGGTCCATACATGGTTTACCGGGTTCTGACAGGAGGAGCCCTTATACATGTAGAAATGGACGGAGAAGTTTGGCCAAAACCAAACAATTCAGATGCAATCAAGAGTTACTATGTGTAATTTTGATGTTTTCCCTATATGATGTAAATTGAACTACGTTTGACCTAATTCCCATTTAAGAGGGGATACGTAGGCAGCCTTATGGGTTCGGTCTCAATTCAATAAAATTTTCATTCCCCCTGCAATTGGAAACTAGGGCAGAATTTTGAGGAGGACCCTCAAAATTTCGAAGTAATCTCAGCGAATTATCGCAAGCAGCCGTCAGAAGCATCAACCCATTAAACTGCGGCAGAATTTTAGGGAGGACCCTCAAAATTCCATAACAAGAGAGGTTACAATGTCTTGAGCCATGTCACAGTCGTCGGTTCATCTAAAAGTTATTTCTTGAATATATACTTATGTCATATTTTTACAAATTCATGCATGTTTATTATCGAAATCGCTTTGTTCAACGACGCTACCCCCAACGATGCATACCGTATCACCAGATCAAAGCCGAACAGGTCAAGCAGAGCCAGCAGGGATGCAAACTAACCTTCCCCCCTCTATAAAACTCACGATTTTTCTTTGAATGTAGACACCTGGATTGAGAAAGCATCTGGCTTTCTATACACTCACGAGACAAACATTGTTCATGAATACAACTCTCAGAATTGTTGCATTTACTAGCATTTGCTATCCACGCACGCCGGTGATATTCCCTATACCGTAATGTCCCCAACAGTCACATTATCGCAACATGCTATTAGCTAAGAAACTCTATTGCCATTTGCCATTTTATTTTATGACTGCATTGCATAAGGCTACCATTCTGCCTTCAGAGACTAAACAGTGTCTCCATATGCATTTTTTGCATTGCATAAGGCTACCATTCTGCCTTCCAAAACTAAACACTCTCTCCATCTGCATTTTCTACATTTAAGGCTACCATTCTGCCTTTCGAGACTAAACACTGTCTCCGTCTGCATTTTCTACATTAAATAAGGCTACCATTCTTCCTTTCAAGACTAAACACTATCTCCAACTGAATTTTTTGCATTGTATAAGGCTACTATTCTGCCTTCCGAGACTAAACATTGTCTCCATCTACATTTTTTTGCATTGCATAAGGCTATCATTCTGCCTTCTAAGACTAAACACTGTCTCCATCTGCATCTGCATGGCTGGAAGATCGCCACCTTATTTACATTCTGCATGGCTGAAAGATCGCCACCTTATTTACGTTTGCATGGTTAAAAGATTGCCACCCTATTTACATTATACATGGATGAAAGATCGCCACCTTTACATTATTGCATGGCTGAAAGATCGCCACCTGCTTACATTCTGCACGGTTGAAAGATCACCACTTCATTTACATTTGCATGGCCGAAAGATCGCCACCTATTGCATCTCTTGGGCTGAAAGATCGCCAAATACTGCATTTCATAGGCTAAAAGATTGCCAAACTATCTGAGGGCATCATTGTTCGGAGGCACCATTTGCATAGCCCGAGAACGCCATGCCATGGCCTAAGGATCCCTTTAATCTTTTGCATATCATTATATGCTTCATGGCCCAGGACATCATGGTCTAATGATGTCATCCTAACCGTCCAAAGACAACATTCATGGTCCGACGGGAATTTGCATTACGTTTAAATTTACGCACAATATATGCTTGTATTGCTTATTTGAAGGTAAACCGGCGAGCAATGGCCATCTCGGTAGGAGCGATCCCGCTCCAGTTCCCGCAGCCCTATCAGACCTTAACTGTTTACCCCGCCCTAAATATCACGTCCATTCTTGAGAAGTCTCCATCGGTATATTCTGCTGACGGATCCTGAACTAAATATGCCTGATTTCTATAAGACCAGGGATATGTAGGTAGCTCAGAAGCTAAAGCACGGCCAAACCTCTTCAAACTATTTCTCCAGGTCAAAATTGGCCATCATATCTTTACCCGACAACTCTTTCATCCTTCCCAAGTTAAGAGGGGAAGCTGTTGATATCCAATTTTTTCCCTAAATATTTTAATATGCAAAATACTTTCAAATACCATATGTATGCATATATAGGTATGTCCAAGTGTTTTATTATTTTCCCCTAATCTTTAAAGATTTTAAAATCAATTTATCGCCCTATTTTATCCAGAAAAAATCCAATAATTACTCCCAAATTATCATTTTGGTGATTTATTTATTGGACTCTCAAATTTTACTAAAATAAAGCAAACATAATTTTTCATATTTTTACAAATTTATTTAGTATTTTAAAAGATGAATTGCATATAATTGCAATATTAGCCTATTTTAAGATTTAATCGTGTTTATATTTTTAAAATTAACTCCAGTATTTTTAATTGTTAATTACGTAATATTAATCATTTTAATACTTTTAATTTAATTTTTATAAATTATTCTACTATTCTTTGTAAAATGAAAAGGGGGGAAATGGCTATTTAAATGTTAGACCTGTTCATTTCAACTTTAGCCTATTTGAGTTTGATTTGAACCCCAATTCTTTAACCCAATTACCCAGCCCAAATCCTAAGCTACCCGACCTACGACCCAATTAAACAACCCGCCCGGATACCCTTACCTACCCATTAAATCCAGGTCGTTGATCAAAATGATCAACGACCACCATTAAACCTTTCCTTTTTAATTCCCAATTACCCCCTAAACCTAATGATTTTTCACTTGTAGCCACCTTTGAATCCCCCTCTCCCAGTTCTCTCTCGAACTCACTCTCAAACCCTAGCCGCCGCCTTCAATCACCACCTGAAAAGCTCCCAAATCCATGGCTTCTAAAGTCATAGGAAGCTTATATCCGCCTCCCTTAGCCTCTATGTGTTCTAGTTCTATGGTTTCCAGAGCCAGACCTTGGAGAAGCTTGGCCCAGACTTTGGTCAATCAAGTTTTTATTGTTGTCTCCGGTCATCTACAACCTTCGCTCGGGCCAGCCATGTCTATTCAAGCCTGACTCTTGGATTTTACTTCTTAGACCAATGATTTTCCAAGCCTTTCTCACCATCTGGGGTTCTTCTGAAACCCTAACCTTTGAGGTTGTTCCGATTCTTTTAGATATGTTCTAGATCTGTGTTTACACTAAACTCCTAAATGTTTTCTCAAGGTTTCTTTCAAGACTTTTCCTTCAGAACCTTTATCTTGTCTGATTTAGGGCTTTTAAGTTATTTTGAAGCTTTCTCTGACTGTTAACATGTTATATTGTGTTTCTTTATGTTGTTCTTCTACTGGCATGTGCATGTTAAAGGTCTTAGTTCCTTTTTGAAATTTTTTGAATTTATTTTGTTAGTATTCTGTCTGATTTATTTGTCTTTAATCTCTATACTCGATTGATGGTGAAAACCCTAAAATTTAGGGGTTCATTCGAGTTCTGAGATTATTTGCTATGTGTTTTACTTGTTCGCCATTCTATGAATTCGACTGGTTTCAAAACCCTAATTTGCTTTAGACCTATTCGAGTTTCTGAAGTTTCTTCATCTGTTGCTCGACTGAATTTCAAAATCTTTGTTTCTTTATGTGATTTTGACTTCCTGCTAAACTATTCTATAAGGTCTTTTCACTTGACCCATTTGCATGCTATTTGATACTCTCTCTTTTCTCTATTACTAAGCTACTGAAATTGACCCATGTGACTACCATGTTTTCGATAGCCCACTACTTACTGATTTTGTGATTGCATGACACTTCTCTTTGTCATAGGTTCAGCCTTGCATGCCTAATGTTTATGCACTCTTTTATATGCCAAATTTCCCTTTTTTATATTCAATTTTGGACTGATTTCAAACCTCCTTGTGTAATTCTGATTGTACCCGTGTAATTGATTCTTTCCTTATTTTACTGATTCCCGGTTTCTTTGATTGATTTGAAAACTTTCCTTTAGACTTTCGATTCTCTTGTCTTTAACTTGGTTTATTCATAGGAACCCATGTTACTCTCCTTAAGTCAGTGCTTGTGAAATCCAGACTCCTTGATTTGCTATGTACTGATTTTTGATTCTTCAACTTTACTTTGTTTTCTTACCTTATTTGGTTAACCGAGTATTTCAAAGATTCTTCCCTTAATTGAACCCCTATGTACTTACCCCTAATGGTCTATTCTATATATGGTGTTCTTTCCTTAAATGATTTCTACCCACTACTGTTTGAATTTAACTCCTTAATTAAAGGGAGTCCTAATACAGATTTGATTTTAATTGACACATAGTTTCATAATTACTGCTGAACTATAATTTTTGCCTTATTTTCCACCTGCCTTCAAAGTCCTATTACCTGTTTTTACTGTATTTTGCTTTTTCTAAACTGGTATGTTCTGATTAAGATTCTAGCATCACACTTCTTGCCTGCCTACCGCTTGTGTTTAGTTCAGTACTTATTCTAACATGCTATAATTTCCTTATGCATGTTCTGAATTTATTATGCATCCTAAACCCCCACCCCAATGTGTTCAATGCTTATGGTTTGTTTGAGGCATGCCATTATTGCATATTACTGCCCATGACTAAAGTTTGATCCTTGGGATCCTAACCTCTATGTTTCTCTACTATTGTGTGTTCTGGTGGGCTTATAGGCATGCCAGCATCTTCTATTGATATGTATGCCCAAAAACTTACCCTTGCCTAAGCATAGGCTCTTTGTAATTTCCCAACCCTCCTTAATTCCTTTGTATGAAATTATCAAATTGTTTGTGGCTGTTTCTCAGCACCTCTTTCCCTCTTCTTTACTCCTTTAATTCTAAAAGTTCTACTTCTTTAGTTGCATTCTCTGTTAGATCTAAGTTCTGCCCCCCCCCCCGTGAGCCTTGCCTTCGGACCCATTGAGCTCCCTCTGAACTTGGACACTTGAGGGATGGCACTTTCACACTGCACTTGTCCCTATTCTGGTGATACAATTTGGGTGTGAGCACTGTCCGGAGTCCCATTGAGGCTCCTAGTGAACTCTGACACACTCAAATTAGAGAAAGGCTTTGGATCTGTGGTATTTGAGTTGGTCTATCTCATAATTCAGACAAGAAGTCAAGAATTAGGCCTTCTATGGTTGTAATTATTTTCTTTGTATTTTCTGATGTATTTTTTACTCTGGTTTGTAATAATTTGTAAAGAACTTGGGGTTGGCTAGTAAAATAGGGTTGGGGTAACTATGCATGCAAAGGGTATAAATCATGTCTATTAGACTGTTACAATTCTGCATATTCAAACTTCACCTAGAAATCATGTCTATATGACTGTTACAATTCTCCATATTCAAACTTCACCTAGAAATCATGCCTATAGGACTGTTCTTATACTGCATATTCAAGCTTCACCTAGGAATCATGCCTATAGGATTGTTCTAATGTCATTCTGCATAATTACAAGTTCTGCATTTAGATACTATGTTTACAGGGCTTAAAATAAGTCTGCATTTAGATGCCATGTCTATAAGGTTTTCTGCATTTCGACTCCATTGCTATAAGGTTTTAAAATCAGCAACGTGTAGAAAACATGCCTATAGGAGTTTCTAAATGAATCTAATTTGCTTCACTCAATGCTAGACGTAAAATTAGTAATAATATATACTATCACCTGCAGAACCTGTAATCAATTTGTTTAAATCTACATCTCTTAATCTATGTCCCTCACTTAACAAAGTTTAGCCAGCATGCCTATACGGTCTCAAATAATTCATTTCAAGTTTTATTGTCTTATCACCTTCTGAGTTCAGTAGATACCATGCCTATAGGACCCCGTCTAAACACTTAGGCAATCCTTAGAGTAATAATTGAAAACTAAATCTTCTTCTGTTAATTATTACAACCAGCAGGCAGGCCTGATTTGGGCTTCTTATCTGAGTTATGTAATAAACCAATCTGCCCCAACTTTTAAACTCCCTCGTATTTAATTCTAATCAGACCTAAGTAGTATGTGCAAGTCATTCTAATTATATTCTTTCTTTATTTAAGGAGGTGTATGTGAGCCTTTGTTTGTTTATGTGTTTTCCCCCAAAATATGCAATATGTGTTTTTTTGTATGTCGCCTTAGAATTTTTACCTTTGAAACTCCAAATAAGCCTAATATCCTCCCCTTTTTTAGGATTAGTAGTCCTAAGTGCCTTCGGGACTGATAGGAGTGGGACATGTAATAGCATGCAATAAGTAATCGATACCAATCCACGCTTTAAATACCTTAACGAGGTAGGATGGGTAGATATGGATATGATGACCACGCGATAATGTCACGAGTAGCCCCTCATTGAGGAGTGATTACCGGGCATTGTGTGAGGTGATCCATATTTTTAATAAACCTAGGACCCCCTCCCTTTATTCTTTATTTCCTTTCAGCATTCTAGCTCTTTATTTTAAAAAAATTTGCTTCTCTAATTAGTTTTTCAAACTTTGTTTACTTTCAAACCATCACGTGTTAAAATCCCCTCTTATTTGAGCCTTTTATGCCTATATATTAATTGCACCTCAATTCACAATAATTGTCTAGCCGGGAACCACACTAGTGGATTTTGAGGGGTGCCTAACACCTTCCCCTTAGATCTCTTGTTATTCAAATAAAACTCTTTTGGTGTCCTAATGCACCATGATCATTAGGTGGTGACTCTTCAAACGCAAACCCAGTTCCCAAAAGGAACAAGTTGTAACTCCAAATGTCATAAACCCAATTTCCGCGGAGGAAAAAGGGGGCGCAACAGTACGTACGTAGCCCCTGTAGATACGTACATTTATTTATTTAGTTCACCTATGGGGTTAATTCCCTCTTACAAGGTTAGACAGGATACTTACCTTGCTTCAAGTTCTACTTTCCGATCCAAGCTTAAGCCCAAACCCTCAATTTGGTACTGAATAATCCGAAACTACAAATAACGTAAAAACTAATCAATATAGGCTCAAAAGTTCATATTCCCACTACTAGAGGGATTACCCAACCCATCTTCCAAGATTCCTAAAATTCACCCCCCGGGCCCATGTGCCCAGATTCCATAAATTTTCAAAGAAAGTTGTTACCCATAGATCAAGAATATATGATTTCTACTACATTCCATAACAAAATTCGTGATTAAATCTTATTTTTATCAAAAACCTTGGTTTTACTCTAAACCCATAATTTCCACAAATTTACATGTTGTAATCTACCCATAAACTATGTATTAAACTCACATTTAGTAGAAATTACTTACCTTACAAAACTAGGTTGAAATCTCCTCTTTTGAAGCTCCCAAATTGCCCAAGAATGTAATAAATGACCCCAAATATGCCTAAGTCCTGATTTTAAACTCACTACCCAGTTGCCCATTCATCACGAACGCGACAGGGGCCTCGCGTTCGCGAAGGTCATTGGCTCAGGCCCTCTGAAGGCCCTTCATTGTGAATATGACAATGGACTCGCGAACGTGAAGAACGACGTTGGCCCAACCCAGCTACTCTACTCTATGCGAATGCGAGCTAGTCCACGCGAACGCGAAGGATAAAGGACCCAGACCTTCGCGAACGCGGTCCTCAACACGCGAACGCGAAGAAGGAAACTAGAAGCAACAAATCTGGTGTGTTTCATCTCACCTTCGGGGGGTCCGAAATGCACCTGAGCCCCTTGGGACCCCGTCCAACAACTCTAAAAAGTCTACAAGCATAATATAGACTTGCTCGAACTCTCAAAATGCGTAAAACAACAAGTAAGTAAAGAATCACACCACAAAACCAAATTGAATTAAACTTTGAGCTTCAAGTTTTCCAAATTTGCAAAATGCATCAAATCATACTTAGACTAGTTGGATTGACACCAAATTTTGCATGCAAGTCTTAAATGACACTACGGAACTATTCCCTGTCTCAGAATTCCATTCGGACCTTTGTAACGACCCGACTGGTCATTTTGCATACTAGAACCCCGTTCCCTTAAATAAAACTTCCCGCACCTGTTGTAGCTAATTTATGACTTGCGGGGACGGGTGGTTTGGAAGTTGGAAGAGCTTTGAGTAAGAATATGTCCATTTACTTCTTTAAGTTTTTTCAAAAAAGGCTAAGTTTGACTTCGGTCAACTTTCTTGAGAAACGGACCCAAATGCGTGATTTGACGATATCGGAGGGTCTGTGGGAAAATATGGGACCTGGGCGTATGTCCGTAATCAAATTCCGAGGTCCCTAACCAGAGTAATGAATTTTTCTGTGAAATTGTTAAATTGGAGTTTTAAAGATTTAAATAAACTAAGTAATCATTGGTTTCCTAGGTATCGGGCTCGGATTTTGATTCACAAGCTTGGTACAGGTCCGAAATATCATTTAAGACTTACTCGTAAAATTTGGTGTCGATCCGAGTAGTTTAAGGGCATTTTGACCCGTTAGGAGAGAATTAAGAACTTGAAATTCAATAGTTTGATTCATTTGGTTTTGGGACGTGATTTCTAGATTTAACGTGAATTTGAGTGATC
>MU683775.1:222554-235616 GCA_026770625.1 Nicotiana glauca
TTGTTAAATTGGAGTTTTAAAGATTTAAATAAACTAAGTAATCATTGGTTTCCTAGGTATCGGGCTCGGATTTTGATTCACAAGCTTGGTACAGGTCCGAAATATCATTTAAGACTTACTCGTAAAATTTGGTGTCGATCCGAGTAGTTTAAGGGCATTTTGACCCGTTAGGAGAGAATTAAGAACTTGAAGTTCAATAGTTTGATTCATTTGGTTTTGGGACGTGATTTCTAGATTTAACGTGAATTTGAGTGAGCCGAGGGTTCGAGTAGATCCGCCTCATGATTTCAGACTTGTCGGTATGCTTGAGCGGGGCACGAGAGACTTGAGCGTCAAACAAGCGAGGCTCGAGTGAAGTTAGAACTTGGAAAAAGGACTGAAGTTTGCTGCTTCTGTCATAACCGCATCTGCGGTTCATGGGCCGCAGAAGCGGGACCGCAGATGCGGTCAGGACGCCACAGAGCGGCCAAGGAAGCCTAGGGGAAAAATTGCAGAAACGGTTCCGCATAGGCGGCACTTCGACCGCAGAAGCGGTCTAGCCATCTTGGGCCAGAACCGCAGAAGCGGCCCATTTCCGCAGAAGCGGAAAGCCCACCGCAGAAGCGGAAACAACTGGGCAGAGGGGTTCATTTAATTCGAACCCAAAGCCATTTTTATCATTTCTCATTCTACACTTGGGCGAATTGGGTGCTTCCAAGAGAGGGTTTCCACATAGCTTTGTAAGGCAAGTAATTTCCCTTCATCCTTAGCTTAAATACATGTGTATTGGGTAGATTAAACACTAAAAATTGAACAAAAATCAAGGGTTAGAGCTAGACCTAGGGTTTTAATAAAGCTAAGATTTAATCATGTAATTTGCCATGTAATGAACTAGAAATCATATATTTGTGATCCTTAGGTGATAGAGAACAACTTCATTCAAAAATCTCGGAATCCGGGCACGTGGACCCGTGGTCGGAATTTAGGAAACTTGCGGGAAGGGTTGGGAAATCACTTAAATAGTTAGAATTCAACCCTGTAAGCCTTTATTGACTAGTTCTTACTTTATTTTAATTAGTTTGAGCTCGTACGGCTACGAATTGAGGGTTTGGGCTTGTTCTTGATATTGGAAGTGCGCTTCGGAGCGAGGTGAGTCTCCTTTCTAACCTTGTAAGAGGGAATTGTCCCCATAGGATTATAAATGAGTAATTGTTGCTAAATGCAGGGGCTATGTACATACTAGGTGACGAGAGTCCGTGCGTAGCTACTATAATGTTAATTGTTTGGGTAGTTTAGGACCCACATCATGCCAAATTGGGGAATATCTATTATCTTTATTGCCAATATGATCATTTTATGATTTGCTAGAGACTTGAGGGAATGAAAAGTGAACATATGAGCTTGTTGAGCCTTGGTAGGAGTTTCCTTGTATATAAATGAGCCTTTTGTGCATTCTTGATATTTTTTTTCTTGATAATTATGGATCGGGCCGATCGCCTCGGTGAGAATAGATGCATCTATGGTTCGGGCCGTTTGACCCTCAGCAGTGCACAATTTATTTTCTGTTGGAGCAGGCCGTCAACCTCGGCATGATTGCGCATGATGTATATGCTTAAGTTTAAACATGACATAATTACTTGTTAAGTATGAAAAAGGGGAAAACGGTAATTAAATTATGGTCAAGAACATGAATATGACTTTTCTTTTAAACTTGTGTTATTGGAGATCCTTCATCTTGTATATCTCACATTATTATTATATTATCTTGACCATAGTACGTATCAAGTCGACCTCTCGTCTCCACTTCTTCTAGATTAGACGGGATATTTACTGGGTACATATTGTTTATGTATTCATGCTACGCTTCTGTACTTAAATGTACAGGATTTGTGGCAGGTGGACCTGGACATCATTCTGGTGCGCATCAGTGAGCACGCTTGGGACTTCTACGGTGAGCTGCTTCTCTTTCATGCCGATCCGCAGCTGAAGAAGTCATTCCTTGTACTTTTTTTTCTGTCTATCCTGATTCAGGCAGTAGGATAGTGTATTATTCTTTTGTGTATATTCTACTAGTCACCCGTAGCTTGTGACACCAGGTTCTGGCACACACAGTAGTAGACATATACTTTTGGGTTGTATTGTTATTTTGATACATTATGATCTTTACTGGTCATACCTTTAATCCTAAAAATCTATTATAATTGTCTTTGGTTAAAGTAAAAATGAGAATTTAATCACATTTCCGCATCGGTTGGCCTGGCAGTGGTGTCGGGCGCCATCATGACCTATTATGGAAAATGGGTCGTGACAACATTGTATCAGAGCACTAGGTTCACGTATGTCTCACAAGTTATGGGCAAACCTAATAGAGTCTTGTAGATCGGTACGGAGACATCTGTATTTATCTTCGAGATGCTATACGGTATTAGGAAAGATTACTCTTTATTCATTTCCATCTTGCAGTTGTCAACGTACTAAATTTCCTCTTCTATTCTCTCACATATGGTGAGGACCCGTACCGCCAACGTTCTGGACCCGGGAGGAGCTGCTCCCCCCATTGCTAGAGGCCGAGGTAGAGGCCGGGGGAGGCCACCGGCCCGTGGTAGGGGACAAGGGAGCCCCAGGGCTATTCCAGTTGCACCACCAGCAGATCCTGCACGTGATCCCATTGTTGAGAAGCAGGGCAAGGTGCCCGCAGCTGTGCCTACTCTGGTGGACTTCATGATAGCACCGGGACTTCAGGAGGTCATGGGCCGCATGCTTTGGTTCGTGGATACTATGACTCAGGCTAGTTTATTTCCAGTAGATCCAGCTACCTCAAAGGCAGGAGGGGGAGCATAGACCCCTACCGTACAGGCCCCAGGTCATACAGCCGCATTTTATCATACTCCAGGTTCACTACCAGTGGAGGGGGTTCAGCAAGTTGCTGCAGCGTCGCCCCAGCCCAGGCCAGCTGTGAACGATGATCCGCAGAAGTTATTGGACAGATGGACCAGGTTGCACCCTCCAGTCTTCGGGGGTGAGCGTCATAGGTATTCCCAGGATTTCATTGACAGGTGCAGGGATAGACTGCACAACATGAGGATATTGGAGTCGCATGGAGTCGACTTCACTACTTTCCAGCTGGAGGGCAGGGCCCATAGATGGTGGCAGTCTTATGCACTTAGCAGGCCAACAGGCGCTCCTCCCCTCATTTGGGGTCAGTTCACTCAGTTATTCCTTGATCGATACATTCCACCCTCTGAGAGGGAAGAGATGCGTCATTTGTTAGAGCATCTAGAGCATGGTCAGATGTCATTGACCGATTATGAGGCGAGGTTCTCTGAGTTGTCTCGCCATGCACTTATGATACTTCCCACAGAGGCAGAGAGAGTACGGAGGATCATTGTGGGGTTACACCCAACTATCTGGTCGGGTATGGCCCGAGAGGTAGAGATGGGCACCGGGTATCACCTAGTACTTGAGCTTGCTCAGAGGATTGAGGGTTACCATCTGAGGGATAGAGAGCAGATGCAGCAGGATAAGAGGGCTAGATTCTCAAGAGAGTTCAGAGGTGCCCCAGCTAGGGGCAGAGGTCACTTTGGGAGGGGTCAACCCAGTAGGCCCCCAATTTCAGCACCACCACCTGCTCGGGGTGCTCCAGCGCGCTCCTATTTCAGTGCTATACCAGAGAGTTCCTATCGCCTGCCAACTATTCGGGGTTTATCCAGTGGGTATCCAGTTCCTCCAGACTCTTCCAGTTCCTATTTCAGTGCTATACCGGAGAGTTCATACCACCCACCGGCTATTCAGGCTTCTTCTAGTGGATCTTCTGGTATTCAGAGTCAGCCATCCGGACAGCAGGTCATCGCACCATGTTGTTTTGAGTGTAGGGACACAAGCCACATGAGGAGATACTTCCCCAGGCTTAGGGGCAAGGTAGTACAGAAGGGCAGCAGCCCAGCCACCTAGAGGTGGAGGGCAGGCTGGTAGAGGCCGTCCCAGGGGTGGAGGCCAGACAGGGAGAGGTCAGCCAGCTACTACTCAGTCAAGTGGAGGCCAGACATCCAGTGCTCCAGCTAGATTCTATGCTCTTCCAGCCAGGCCAGATGCATTGGCCTCAGATACCATCATCATAGGTATTATTTCCGTTAGTGGTAGAGATGCATCAGTATTATTTGATCCAGGGTCTACTCATTCATATGTATCATTCCTGTTTTCTCATTTCCTGGCTATTTCTCCTGAGCCTTTGGGTGTTCCTGTCCATGTGTCCACTCCTGTAGGCAATTCTGTGGTTTTGGATCGGGTCTACCAGTCTTGTGTGGCTACTTTATATGGTTACGAGACTAGAGCGGATCTCCTGTTGCTTGACATGATCAATTTTGAGGTCATCCTAAGCATGGATTGGAGTGGAAGGGTTCCACAGTTGATACGCCTAGCAGGGTTATTTCTTTCCTGAAGGCTCAGTGCATGGTTGAGAAAGGGTGCTTGGCTTATTTAGCTTATGTTTGAGACACCACCGTAGAGTCCCCGATGATTGATTCAGTGCCAGTAGTCCGAGAGTTCACCGATGTTTTTCCTTCTGATCTTCCTGGCATGCCTCCAGATCGTGATATTGATTTGGCCCCAGGCACTTAGCCTATATCAATCCCGTCGTACCGTATGGCTCCCAAGGAGCTGAAGGAACAGTTGGAGGAGTTTTTAGCAAAAGGGTTTGTTAGGCCCAGTGTATTGCCTTGGGGTGCCCCAGTGCTATTTGTGAAGAAAAAGGATGGGACTATGCGGATATGCATTGATTACCACCAGTTGAACAAAGTCACCATCAAGAACAAGTATCCATTGCCCCATATTGATGATTTGTTTGAACAGATGCAGGGTGCTAGGGTGTTCTCTAAGATTGACTTGAGGTCAGGGTATCATCAGCTGAAGATTCGGGATTCAGATGTTTCGAAGACTGCATTCAGGACTAGATATGGTCACTACGAGTTTCTGGTGATGTCATTTGGCTTGACTAATTCTCTAGCGGCATTTATGGACTTGATGAAAAGGGTGTTCAGGCCTTATATTGATTCATTTATTATCGTCTTCATTGACGACATCTTGATATACTCACGTAGCCTGGGGGAGCACGAGCAGCATTTGAGAGTAGTGCTTCAGACCTTGCGAGAGCAGTAGCTTTATGCTAAGTTCTCCAAGTATGAGTTTTGGTTGGATTCAATGGGATTCTTGGGGCACGTAGTGTCAGGGGAGGGTATTAAAGTGGATCCCAAGAATATTGAGGCAGTTCAGAGTTGGCCACATCTTACTTCAGTGACCGAGATCAGGAGTTTCCTGGGGTTGGCAGGTTACTACCAGCGATTTGTGCAGGGCTTTTCATCTATTGCATCACATCTGACAAAGATTGACCCAAAAGGGTGTCCCATTCTGTTGATCCGATGATTGTGAGGAGAGCTTCCAGAAGCTCAAGACGGCTTTGACTACGACACTAATTCTTGTATTTCCTTTCGGTTCAGGGATGTTTACTGTATGTTGTGACGCTTCTAGCATTAGCTTGGGATGTGTATTGATGCAGGAGGGGCGAGTTATTGCATATGCTTCATGCAAGCTGAAGGTCCATGATAAGAATTACCCTGTACATGACCTAGAGTTGGCGGCGATTGTTCATGCTCTCAAGATATAGAGGCAGTATTTGTACGGGGTGTCATGTGAGGTTTACACCGACCATCGCAGCTTGCAGCACTTGTTCAAGCAGAGGGATCTCGACTTGAGGCAGCACAGGTGGCTTGAATTACTAAAGGATTATGACATTACCATTCTTTATCATCCAGGCAAGGCGAATGTGGTCGCGGATGCCTTGAGCAGAAAGGCGGAGAGTATGGGTAGCTTGGCATTCATTCCTGCGGAGATGAGACCATTAGCTTTGGACATCTAGTCTTTAGCCAATAGACTTGTGAGATTGGACATTTCGGAGCCCAGCCGAGTTCTAGCATGTGTCGTCGCTCAGTCTTCGTTGTTGGGGCAGATTAAGGCTCGACAGTTCGATAATCCACATTTGGCGGTTCCTAGAGAGATGGTACTTAAGGGAGGTGCCAAGGAGATTTCTATTGGTGAGGATGGTGTGTTACGGCTTCAGGGCCGTGTATGTGTTCTTAATGTTGATGGCTTGAGGGAGAGGATTCTAGAGGAGGCCCACGGTTCGAGGTACTCCATTCATCCGGGTGCCACGAAGATGTATCGTGACTTGAGGCAGCATTACTGGTGGCGGAGGATGAAGAAGGACATCATGAAGTATGTAGCTAGATGTTTGAATTTCCAGCAGGTCAAATATGAGCACCAGAGGCCAGGTGGCCTACTTCAGTAGATTCCCATTCCGGAATGGAAGTGGGAGCGCATCACCATGGATTTCGTGGTTGGGTTACCGTGAACTTTGCGGAAGGTTAATTCGATGTGGGTTATTGTGGATAGGTTGTCCAAGTCGGCCCACTTCATTCCAGTGGCAACTACTTATACAGCGGAGAGATATGCTCAGATTTACATTTAGGAGATAGTTAGGTTGCACGGTATATCGGTTTCCATCATATCAGACAGAGGCCCTCAGTTCACTTCCCATTTCTGGAGAGCCGTTCAGAGTGAGTTGGGGACCCGTGTAGAGCTTAGGACGGCATTCCATCCTCAGAACGACAGGAAGTCAGAGCGGACAGTTCAGATTTTAGAGGATATGCTTAGAGCATGTGTGATTGAATTTGGAGGGCAGTGGGATCAGTTCTTGCCCTTAACAAAGTTTGCATACAATAACAGCTATCAGTCTAGCATAGAGATGGCCCCGTATGAGGCATTATATGGTCGGCGATGTTGTTCTCCTATCGGGTGGTTTGAGACTGGTGAGGCCAAGTTACTTGGTACCGATTTGGTACAGGATGCCTTGGATAAGGTAAAGTTGATTCAAGAGAGGCTCCGCATAGCCCAGTCCATACAGAAGAGTTACACAAATCAGAAGGCGCATGATGTATCATTCATGATTGGCGAGAAGGTTCTCTTGAAAGTCTCGCCAATGAAGAGCATTACGAGGTTCGGGAAGTAGGGCAAGCTAAGCCCAAGGTTTATTGGTCCCTTTGAGGTGTTGAGGCAAGTTGGAGAGGTTGCCTATGAGCTTGATTTACCTCCCAGTTTATCGGGAGTTCATCCAGTTTTTCATGTATCGATGCTTCGGAAGTATCATGCCGACCTATCACTTGTGCTGGACTTCAGTACCATTCAGTTAGATGTGAGCTTGGGCTACAAGGAGAGCCAGTTGCCATTATTGATAGACAGGATTGCCAGTTGAGGTCCAAGAGGATTTCTACAGTGAGGGTCTAGTGGAGGGGCCAACCGGTTGAGGAGGTGACCTGGGAGTCCGAGGAGGACATGCCGAGCATGTATCCCCACTTATTCAGCAGTCCAGGTACTTTTCTATGTCCGTTCGAGGACGAACATTTGTTTAAGAGGTGGAGAATGTAACGACCCGACGATTGTTTTGCATACTAGAACCCCGTTCCCTTAAATAAAACTTCCTGCACCTGTTGTAGCTAATTTATGACTTGCGGGGACGGGTGGTTCGGAAGTTGGAAGAGCTTTGAGTAAGAATATGTCAAATTCCTTCTTTAAGTTTTTTCAAAAAAGGCCAAGTTTGACTTCGGTCAGCTTTCTTGGGAAACGGACCTGGATTTGTGATTTGACGATTCCGGAGGGTCCATGGGAAAATATGGGACCTGGCAAATGTCCGAAATAGAATTCTGAGGTCCCTAGCCCGAGTAATGAATTTTTCTGTGAAATTGTTAAATTGGAGTTTTAAAGATTTAAATAAACTAAGTAATCGTTGGTTTCCTAGGTATCAGGCTCAGATTTTGATTCCGAAGTTTGGTACAGGTCCGAAATATCACTTAAGACTTACCCGTAAAATTGGTGTCGATCCGAGTAGTTTGATGATAGGCTATAATTGCATATTTTAGTCAATTATTACACTCTAATTTACTGCACTTTAGTGGAGTTTGCGCTCTAATCGCTAGTGTTTTGCACTAACGGTGTGTTTTATGCCTTGTAGGAGTGATTTCAAGCTATATAGATGTTATGGAATGAATTCAAGTGATTTGGAGCTTTGAAGTCTGAGTAAAATCTCAAGGAATTAAGCCAGGATCAGGTTCGGGGGTCAAATTTGATAATTAAGTACGAACGAAGACTCGAGGAGGCATATTGCGCTCTGTCTAGTAAAATAGACATAACTCTTCTCTCAGAACTCCACTTGGGCTCCACAATATATGGTTGGAAAGCTGACTCAAAGGGCTACAACTATTATATTTTTTGGTTTTCCAAATTCCTAAAGGAATAGGGTTAAACACCACGATTACGGTAGGACCTCGTTACAACACCGCGGCAGAACATTGCCAAAGATTCAGATGACAATTCTGGCCGCGGTCCTGGCGTAACCGCGGTGGGACCGCGGCAGGACACGTAAATTTCAGGGAACAAAGTGCAAAACACGGGATTTTAAGCCCTAAACCCTATATTAAACATAGGAGGCCGGCCAAGAACAAGGAGGGGACATATTTTGGACACAAATTAGACCTAAGGAGGCAAGAACACATTGAGAGCAAGGCGGGGAATTCTTCAACAAGTTTTTCCTTCCTCTTCCTATTTTTCATTGTTGGTTATGATTTTTAGTATTGTAGTTTTACTTACTATTATGAATAGCTAATTCGTTTTCTAGGGTTTTGGTGAAACCCGTTGGGGATGATTTGGTTGTTATATTAATATAGTTTTGAATTGGTTGTTTATCTCTATTTGTTCAACTACATTTTGATTGTGGTTAATTGAATGGATTCTCAATTAGCCGTTCCTATTTATTATGTATCTACTTGAGAGAGAGTGCATATTTAGGCAGTTGTTTGAACAACATCACTCCCGGAGTATAGGCGAGATTCATAACCTAGGGTTTAGAGGTTGGATTAGAGATAACGATACCTCAGGTGCGATATAAGTGAACTGTAATGTGAATCTAGCTAGTGTAGCTTGAGAGAGTGAGTCTAGTAAATTATCATAATTGCTTGATAGAGATTTATGATAGTTGGAGGGTTCATGATTGATAGAGGCAACTAAGTCAAAACTATAAGAAACATACAACTAAGGAAATCAACAACGGGGGAAACCATTACCTTAGACCTTTATTTCAATTGTTTACAATTCAAGCATAGTTAGTTTTCAACTGTTTATTTATTTTCAATATTATCTTCTTAGTGATATTAAACAGATACAGCTAAGCCCTAGTTCTCTGTGGGATTCGACTCTGGACTTTTAGACCGATTTATATTTACAGCGACCGCTTATCCTTTTTGGACTAGAGTTGGGCGTGATAAAATTTTGGCATCGTTGCCGGGGAACTAACGGTGAATTTGTAGCTGTATATATTGCTAGGGTTCAAGTTTGGATTTTTAATTTTTTTTTTGTATTTTTATTTTTATTTCATTATAATTGTTGATTTGAGAAACATGACATCTTGGAATTATGGAAATTTAGGTATACATAGTTCTACTATTGATCTCAATACATATTGTGAAGGAAACCACCCGTGGCAAAATTTTCAAAACATTCCTAAGAGCGAGTTATGTGCACCAACTCAATCTTATTTGTGGAATGTGTGTGATGTGTGTGGTTGTCAAAATGGTCACCTTTATGGTTGTGCTTATATTTCTTATTTTTCCCCAACCCCTTACTATGATGGTTCTACCTTTTCTTGTGAAGTATATAGGAATAAAGAACCTGAGAATGCGGACATGAAGGAGATCGAGGATATGCTAAAGTGCCTTATAGAACAAAACAATGAAAAAAAATTGCAGATAGAAAGGCAAGAGGCAACTATTTGCAAGTTGGAGGCTCAATTGAGTCAAGTGGTTGGAGCTTTTAATGCCCAACAAGCCAATATTGAGGATAGTAGCCAAAAAGAGCATGAATTGGAGGTGTTAATTGGGGAGGTCAGAGTAGAACATCAACAACCTAGCCAACTAGAATTTGAAGATGTCAATGTTGAAGAAGTGAGTCTAGAGTCAGCCAAGGACATTGAGGATACAAATTTTGTTGACTCTAGTATCATTGATGTTGAGGATGCTGAAAGTCCTGAAGTTCATGTGTGTGAGCGCAGTGGTCCTTACTCCAAACATTTTTCTACATTGTGCTTGGATGAAAATATGAAAATAGAGTCATCCGAGTCGATTGAGAAGTCAAAGAATGAGGAACAAGGTGTTTATATTCTGGAATTTTTCTTGCCAGAAAGACCGGACTACATACCTCATCTAAAAGACAAGAAGTGTAGAATAGTACAATGGTTGGGCCAATTATATTTGTTCTACCACCCCTAGAGCATAACCGAATACTTGAAGCCAAATTGGGGGTTCAATTCATAAGCTCGAGGTGGAGGCAGAAAGTGATCCGTGTCGTGCCGCGACGTTAAATCAGGCGTTTGTTGGGAGGCAACCCAACTTTATTGCTTTAGTTTATTTAATTTTTAAATTTTTTTTAATTATATTATTTTTGTGGTGTCAATTTTTTATTTTCTAGGATCATGGAAAGAAAAGGTATTGGAAGTATGCACCAACAAATGAAATGGTTAGAACTAAGCGTGAGGTACCCGCATGAAGGACCAAGATGGGAGAAGTCTGAGTACCCCATGAGCTGCTAGTGCTTCGGCCTTTGGCTTACCAGGGAGTTTCTTTTACCCTCTTGTATGTATGGATGTGCATTGGGGACAATGGACAATTTTAAGTGTGGGGTGAGGAGATTGTCTGGGTGACTTCTCATGCTACTTTAGTTATGTTTGTTTTTTTAAAGATTGGACTTTTCCTGATGACAGATCTTCTAGACAGTTTTTTTGAGGGAAGTAAGTCTAAATAAAATACCAAAAAGATTTTTTTGTTTTGTTTTAGGTAGTCTAGTAACTCCCCCTTGGTTTTTCTTTGGGCCACGGTTCTTTTCCAAGGTTTTTATTTGAATCGGGTGTAGTTAGTTTTTTTTTGGGAGTAGAAGCCATTGTGTTGTGTTTTGAAGTGAAGCAAAATCTCTTGACTTTGTTTTGCCTTGAGAATAGTGAATACTTTGGTTGTGACGCTTAAGCTCAGTTTTTGACTCTTGTATAAGTACCTTAAATTGAGTGTTCTTAACTTTGCTTAACTGCTTTGACTAGAGTGTCTATGAATCCAATCCTGAGTGAGTGCCATGTGTGTGTAAGGTTTTGCATTATTCAATGCATTGCATTTGATGCCTAGAACTTGCCCCGTGTGTTTGCAAAGCGAAATAGTAGTGTTGTTCAGTCTTGGAAGTGATATAGGCATTTTCTTGCTGAGCCAGATATGTATATTTTACCCACATGATTGTTATGTATCGTAGTTAACCCCTTCGAGCCTGTAAACCTATTTTTTGGAAACCACATTACAAACCTTACCCATTTGTTTGAATTAACCATCTGTTTGAACATTTTCACCTCTCATGAGCACTTGAATTGTTATGAACTTTGTAAAAGTTAAAGTGTGGGGTGGTTGGTTTGGCTTTTGAGTGGAACTAATTGAATAAGGAGAAAGGTGCACTATTTTGAAAAAAGGAAGAGCCACTTGAATTGAAAAAAATATATATATAGTTGGATTGTTATGAAGAAAAAAAATTCCTTGATAAGTGGTGGCTCTTGATGTAAGTGTGCTTAAAGAAGAATGGGGTAATTTACATTGATGTGAAGGTAGAATTTTGGTTTGACTTAAGTATGGGGTTTAAATGTTAAAATGTGTGTATTAAAGTGCTTAGGGAGGTGTAGTCACTCTTATATCTAAATGTATCCTACCCGTCCTGTAGCCTACATTACAACCAAATAAAGTCCTAATTGATCCAAGATTGAATGAGCTCAATTAGTGGAGTCGTACACTACGGGAAAGCTTATAGTGCATCTTTTGTGGCATATGAATATTATTTCTAAGAGTGAGTGAATTCTTTCTATCTTGAGTTCCTAAGTGTTCTTAAATTTTGTTATGTGGAACTACTCTCTTTTGTTGCGTGAGGGCACTTGATTCATGAAGGAAAGGTAATGTCAGTGACCTCTATGTTAGAGTAAGTAGGTGAATTGTGAATAATGCGTGGTACTTGTGAGTCGAATATTGAGGTGAAGATGTTACACTTTTGTGCTTAGTCTATTTTAAATACTCTTGGTGTGATGAGTAAGGAGAATTGTTTAAAAAAAGTCGTGTCTATAATAAAAAAGTGTAGTTTGAATGCTCGAGGACGAGCAATGGTTTAAGTGTGGGGTGCTGATGATAGGCTATAATTGCATATTTTAGTCACTTATTACACTCTAATTTACTGCACTTTAGTTGAGTTTGCGCTTTAATTGCTAGTATTTTGCACTAACGGTGTGTTTTATGCCTTGTAGGAGTGATTTCGAGCTATATAGATGTTATGGAATGAATTTAAGTGATTTGGAGCTTTGAAGTCTGAGTAAAAGCTCAAGGAATTAAGCCGGGATCAGGTTCGGGGGTCAAATTTGATAATTAAGTACGAACGAAGACTCGAGGAGGCATATTGCGCACTGTCTAATAAAATAGACATAACGTTTTTTTTAGAACTCCATTTGGGCTCACAATATATGGTTGGAAATCTGACTCAAAGGGCTACAACTTTTATGTTTTATGATTTTCCAAATTTCAAAATAAACAGGGTGAAAAACAGCAATTACAGTAGGACCGTGATAGAACACCGCGGCAGAATATTACCAAAGATTCAGAGGACCATTCTGGCCGCGGTCCTGGCGTAACCGTGGTGGGACCGCGGCAGGACACGTAAATTTCAGGGACCAAAGTGCAAAACACAGGATTTTAAGCCCTAAACCCTATATTAAACGTAGGAGGCCGGCCAAGAACAAGGAGGGGAAATATTTTGGACACAAATTAGACCTAAGGAGGCAAGAACATATTGAGGGCAAGTCGGGGAATTCTTCAACAAGTTTTTCCTTCCTCTTCCTATTTTTCATTGTTGGTTATGATTTTTAGTATTGTAGTTTTACTTACTATTATGAATAGCTAATTCGTTTTCTAGGGT
>MU683775.1:242105-257578 GCA_026770625.1 Nicotiana glauca
GGGGGGGGGGGGGGAAGCTCACAGGAAACCTCTCCAACTTGCCTCAACACCTCAAATGGGCCTATAAACCTGGGGCTCAACATGCCCTTCTTTCCGAATCTCAAAATACCCTTCATCGGTGAGACTTTAAAGAGAACATTCTCGCCGACCATGAATGATACATCCTGTGTCTTCTGATCCGCGTAACTCTTCTGTCTGGACTGTGCTGTACGAAGTCACTCCTAAATCAACTTTACCTTTTCCAAGGCATATTTCATCAAATATGTACCATATAACATAGCTTCGCCAGGCTCAAACCACCCGATAAGAGAACGACATCGCCAACCATATAAGGCCTCAAATGGAGCCATCGATGCTGGACTGATAACTGTTATTGTAAGCAAACTCGGCCAAAGGCAAAAACTGATCCATTACCCTCCAAAGTCAATCACACAAGCTCTCATCATATCCTTAAATATCTGAACTGTCCACTCCGACTGCCCTTTGGTCTGTGGGTGAAATATTATGCCTAGCTCTATGCGGGTCCCCAACTCACTCTGTACGGCTCTCCAAAAATAGGAAGTGAACTGAGGGCCTCTATCTAATATGTGAAAGTACAAGAGGGGGGGGGGTGAATTTTTTTTAATTGAAATTAATCGATATTAAGTTGACTGAAAACTTTAGTAGTCGACTAAATATGGCAATCGTGCAGAGATAACAGTTAGAGATAATATGCAGAAAGTAAATGTAGGAATTAAAGACATCAGGAATTTTATACTGGTTCGTATTCAATGTGAATCCTAATCCAGTCCCCTTGGGTTGCAAGGGATTTCTCTTCAAGCAAGTGAATTTTCTCTTGAGTACAGTTGTGATGTATATCGCTCAGATTTTCTAGCACCCATTTGATACAATGCCTCACCAGTTGTATGCCCTCTTTCTATCTCTGACTTATCACACAGTAGATCTAAGTAGGCTACTATGCTTGTTTACAGTATAAAGAAGAGAGTTATTTTGGTGCGTTCAAAGTATATTGGGGATGATGTTTCTCAATGTATTTATACAAAGATAAGTGGCGGAGGCTTGTCCACCCAAGGGTTTTGATCCTTGGAAAGAATAGATTCTTTCCAAGAATAAGGAATTATCCATTGCTCCTTGAGATTTTTTCCTTCGTCAGACAATGGAATCAGCAAGATTTCTGCTTGATTGTTGGACCTTCCAAACACGACTGCTAGCCGGATCTTCTCCTTGATTGTTGTACCTTCCAAGCTTGATCACAGACCGGATCTTCTGGCTTTTATTATTCTCCGTAATTTTGCCAATCACGGATCACTTCAAATCTTCACTTTGTTATGGCAAATTTGATATCTGAACTTTCACGGAGCTAATCCTGATTTGCTGATGTAGCTTTCCTTGTATACCATGCTTCCTATAGGTGGTTCCTTTGTGGGAAACACCCTTCTTTGTTCGACATAGCCATTTCACTTGTTCTTCTTTACTTCTTTGAACTCCTTGAGAAGAGGCAAAGCCCTCATAATGGTTGGACTCAAGATCGACATGCTCAGGAGGCACTGAAGAGGGTTTTGACTTAGAGCGGGTGCTCTTTCTGGTGGAAATGGAGGGGTTTTGGGAGGTTTTAGCCATGGAAAAAGAAAGGGTTTTGCACAATCTGAAGAGAGAGGATGAATATGAGAGTGACCTGGAAAGGCTTTACTTAATGTACAAAAGGATTTGACGATTGAGTACAAAAAGGAAGGAGTGTTAGTTAAAACGATGTGATGATTGGCTTTCTATCTTCGACTGCGAACTGATGTGAACTAAAGTAAAAAGAGAGGGAAGAAACTGAAGGCCTAATTAATGCACTGAAAAGGAGTAATTATAACAAGTTTTTGAAAAAGAACAATTTGGTCCTAAGGGTTTTTTGAAAAACAAATTATGCCAAGTAATTTTCTCAAAAGGCAGAATCTTTCTTCCAACAAAGGTTTAGTAAAAATATCTGCTAATTGAGCAGAAGTGCCAACAAAAGCTAATTCTATGTCACCCTTAAGAACATGATCTCTAATAAAATAATGCTTTATGTCAATATGCTTTGCTCTAGAATGATGCACTTGAATTATCACAAAAGATTTGTATAGGTTTAAAGGAAAGTTCATAGTCACCCAATTGATGAGACATCCATAGAAGTTGTGCACAACATTGACCAATAGCAATATACTCAGCTTCAGTAGTGGACAAGGCGACTGATGCTTGCTTTTTTACTGTTCCAGGATATTAAGGCCTTTCCTAGTAATTGACAAGTGCCACTCGTGCTTTTCATGTCTTCCTTATCACCTACCAAATCTGCATCTGAGAAACCTTCTAATTTAAACGAGTTAGAGCGAGGATACCATAATCCATGAGAAACTGTGCCAATAAGATATCGAATAATTCTTTTTACAGCAGTTAAATGTGACTCCTTGGGAGCCGACTGAAACCTAGCACATTTACAAACACTGAACATTATATCTGGTCGACTTGCTGTCAAATACAGTAGTGATCCAATCATTCCTCTGTATTTGGTTTTATCAACTGGAGTACCTTGTTCATCCAAATTTGTAGCTGGACTCATTGGCGTGCCAATTGATTTTGCATTACTCATACCAAATTTTTGAATCAGCTCCTTTGTATATTTGGTTTGATAGATGAAAGTTCCTTATTCGGTTTGTTGAATTTGAAGCCCAAGGAAAAAAGTGAGTTCACCCATCATGCTCATTTCAAACTCGCTTTGCATAAGACTTGCAAATTCCTTGCACATAAGAGAGTTAGCACTACTTAAGATAATGTCATCAACATAAATTTGAATGATAAGATTACCTTCTGATGATCGTTTAATGAATAGAGTAGTATCGATTTTACCTCTAGTGAACCCATGATCAACAAGGAAAGTACTTAACCTGTCATACCAAGTACGTGGAGCTTGTTTCAGTCCATATAGTGCCTTGGTGAGCTTGTACACATGATATGGGAATTTTGAGTCTTCAAAACCTGGGGGTTGTTTTACAAAGACTTCTTCTTCGATGAATCCATTCAAAAAAGCACTTTTGACATCCATTTGAAACAACCTGAATCCTTTAAATTAGCAGGATTCGTATAGACTCCAGTCGAGCTACTGGGGCAAAGGTTTCATCGTAGTCGACTCCTTCTTGTTGTGAGTAACCTTGAGCGACTAATCTAGCTTTGTTCCTTATGAATTGTCCCTCTTCGTTCAATTTATTTCTAAATACCCATTTTGTCCCGATGATAGATGCATTATCAGGTCTGGGCATTAACTTCCATACTTGATTCTTGCTGAATTGATCTAGTTCCTCTTGCATGGCTTTTATCCAGCTCGAATCCTTCAATGCTTCCTCTACCTTTTTTGGTTCTATTTCAGAAATCAGAGCAATATTTGCTTTCTTTTTTATGGCAGCCCTGGTTTTCATTCCTTCGTTCAGATCTCCTATAATATATTTTTGTGGATATTCAGGTTCACTTTTCCATTCATTTAGTCGGTCAACACCTGTAGTCGACTCCGTCCATGGTTCAGGAGAGTTGCTGCTGACTTGATCAGTTGATTCAATCACATCTACAGGATTAGTTGACTCCTGTGATTTTTCTTTATCTTGAGCTTCTTGGGTTTGATCTTCATCACCTGCATTAGTTCCTTTCTCGACCAAGGGATTATTTTCATCGAATATAACATGGACAGATTCTTCTACACATAAAGTACGTTTATTATAAACTCTAAATGATCTGCTATTTAATGAATAACCGAGAAAAATACCTTCGTCACTTCTTGGATTGAATTTTCTAAGATTGTCCTTACCATTGTTATGAATGAAGCACTTACTTCCAGATGGATGAAAATAACTGATATTCGGACGTTTAACTTTACAGAGTTCATAGGGAGTCTTCTTTAGAATAGGCCTTATGAGATATCGGTTGAGAATGTGACATGCAGTACTTACACCTTCAGCCCAGAAATGATTTGAAAGTGAATGCTCTAACAACATGGTTCTTGCCATGTCCTGAAGAGTTCTGTTCTTTCTTTCCATAACTTTATTTTGCTGTGGTGAGCGTGGAGAAGAGAAATTGTAAGTGTAGCCTTGATTGTCACAGAAGTCTTCAAATGCCTTACTTTCAAATTCGCCTCCATGATCACTTTGGGTTTTTGAGATCAAGTAACCTTTTTCTCTTTCAATCCTCTTGCAAAAGACTTCAAAATTTCTTAAAGCTTCATCTTTATGAGACAAGAAAATCACCCAGGTGAAAATTTAAAAGTCATCAACAATAACGAAAGCATATTTCTTGCCTCCTATGCTAGCAATTCTAGTAGGTCCAAATAAATCCATATGAAGTGATTGCAATGGTTTTGAAGTAGACACCATGTCTTTGTTTTTGAAAGAGTTTCTAGTTTGCTTACCCATCTGACATGCATCACAAATATGAGTTTTGGAGAAATTCAGTTTGGGTAATCGAATGACTAAATCATGTTTGGATAATTTTTCAATCAAATGCATGCTGGCATGACCTAGTCTTCTATGCCATAACCAGGGATCATCAGATATAGAGGTTAGGCAAATGTGACCATCTATGTTTTCAAATCCATCAAGTATGTACACATTTCCATACCTTTTTCCATGAAGGATTAGTTTACCTGATTCGTCTTCGATGGCACAACCTGTTCTCTTAAATTTTACCTCATATCCTGAGTCGCAGAGTTGACTTATGCTGAGGAGATTGTAGTTTAGTCCATCGACAAGATACACTTCAGCAATGTCACAGTTGTTGTTAAAGGGAATAGTTCCAATTCCAACTATTTTGCCTCTTGAATCATCTCCAAATTTGATGCTTCCTCCATCAATCTTTGTAACCTCTTTGAAAAGATTTTTGTCACCTGTCATGTGACTGGAACACGCACTGTCTAGATACCATTTTCCTTTGTGGCTTACTCTGTGGTGTTCTTGCAAAATATAATTATTACTTTCTTTTTGGTACCCAAACCTGCTTGGGTCCTGGTGAGTTAGTGTTACTGGGTTCGGAATTTTTTGGTTTCCAAACCCATCCAGACATACAAAATTTATGAAAGTGACAACTAGAGTATTTATGCCCACTTTTATTATTGTAATGACATTTAGCCTCAGACCTGTTTTCAGGTCTTCCGTAAGTGTTGGAATTTGCTATCATGAGATTAACTAATTCCATTCCAGTTGATTTGTAAGTTGACTGGTCCGACTGAATGGTCGATTTAGTTCTGATTGGTTCTTTTCCAGTTGACTTGTAAGTCGTCTGGTTTGACCTAACAGAACTGTGACTGGTGGATTTGTGCAAGCTGTTAAGCTGCATTTGTAATTCCTCAAACTCCTCTTGAAGTACATCTTTTTCAATTTCACATACTTCATGTTTGAGTTTCCAGTCTTTGATTTCCCTAGTGAGTCTATTAAGACTCTATTAAGGTGGAATCAAGCATGTCCTGCAATTCATTACATCTTTCACAATCATAAGATCTTACCTCGCTAGTTTCTCCTCTTGCCATAAAACAGTTTTCATTGTCTGAATCATCTTCATCTGTCCAGCATCCTGAAGTTTTGTTGATCTCATTTTCTAGAATTGTCATGAAGCAAAGATTTGCTATTTTTCATGATCTGAGTCATCCTCATCGCTCCAGCTGCCAAATGATTTGTTCTTGTTGAATCCTCTAGAGATCTTCCTTTTTATTTCTGGACATTCTGCTTGGATGTGTCCAAATTTTCCACATTCATAGCATTTTCCGTCGTTCTTGTCTTGCTCATTTTATTGCCTAGATATTCTTGATGGAAATCGTCCTTTCTTAGTATTTTTGTATCTTCTCATAAGTCCATCCATGTTTCTAGACATCATAGCAATTTCTTCTTGTAGAGCTTCAAGATCATCAATTTCATTTTCAGTCGACTCAACAGTGGTTTTGAATTCAACAATTTTCTTTTTCTCCTCTTGATTTGTCTTCTTCAGGTGAGTTCTTTCAAATGAAATGAGCTCTCCTCGTAGTTCATTATAAGATAAATTGTTAAGATCTTGAGATTCCGAGGTGACAATGTTAGTCTGCCAAGTGGCTGGTAGACTTTTGAGAATTTTCCTAACCTGGTCGCCACTGGTGTATGGTTTGCCAAATACTTTCAAGTCACTGATTATCTTACTGAATCTGGCAAACATTTCTTCGATGGATTCTCCTTCCTTCATTGAGAATAGTTCATAGTCGTGAACCAACATATTGATATGAGTTTCTTTTACTTTGCTGGTACCTTCATAGGTAACCTCAACTTTGTCCTACATCTCTTTGGCTGTATCACAACTAGATATTTTCTCATATTCTTCACCAATTATTGCATTGTGAAGCAGATTTCTTGCCCTGTGATTTATTTGAATGGCTTCCAGTTGTTCCTTTGTGTATGAATCTATATCGTCAGGATCAGCGAGTGGTAGAGTGATGGCAGGAAGTGGGTAGTTTCCCTTCTTGATAACTCTCCATACCTTGACGTCGTATGCCTTGGTGAAGATTTCCATTCGAATTTTCCAATGGGAGAAGTGTTGTCCATTGAAGTAAGGTGGACTTACTTGTGAGGTTCCTTCCTGAAACAGAGCTCCTATGATAACCTGATTTGCCATGATCTTTTTCTCACAAGCTGTTAAGCAGAAAACAAAAATGTGAGCCTTCCTCTGATACCAATTGAAAGTACAAGAGGGGGGTGAATTGTCTCTAATATAAATTAATCGATATTAAGTTGGCTTAAAACTTTAGTAGTCGACTAAATATGGCAATCGTGCAGAGATAACAGTTAGAGATAATATGCAGAAAGTAAATGTAGGAATTAAAGACACCAGGAATTTTATACTGGTTCGGATTCAATGTGAATCCTAATCCAATCCCCTTGGGTTGAAAGGGATTTCTCTTCAAGCAAATGAATTTTCTCTTGAGTACAGTTGTGATGTATATCGCTCAAATTTTCTAGCACCCGTTTGATACAATGCCTCACTAGTTGTATGCCCTCTTTCTATCTCTGACTTATTACACAGTAGATTTAAGTAGGCTACTATGCTTGTTTACAGTAGAAAGAAGAGAGTTATTTTGGTGCGTTCAAAGTATATTGGGGATGATGTTTCTCAATGTATTTATACCAAGATAAGTGGCGGAGGCTTGTCAACCCAAGGGTTTTGATCCTTGGAAAGAATAGATTCTTTCTAAGAATAAGGAATTATCCATTGCTCCTTGAGATTTTTTCCTTCGTCAGACAATGGAATCAGCAAGATTTATGCTTGATTGTTGGACCTTCCAAACTCGAATGCTAGCCGGATCTTCTCCTTGATCATTGGACCTTCCAAGCTTGATCACTGACCGGATCTTCTGGCTTTTATTATTCTCCGTAATTTTTCCAATCACGGATCACTTCAAATCTTCACTTTGTTATGGCAAATTTGATATACCAACTTTCACGGAGCTAATCCTGATTTGCTGATGTAGCTTTCCTTGTATACCGTGCTTCCTATAGGTGGTTCCTTTGTGGGAAACATCCTTCTTTGTTCGACACAACCATTTCACTCATTCTTCTTTACTTCTTTGAACTCCTGCACATGTATATTAATTGCATCATTAAAATATGATATAATAATATGATGGAAAAAGGCACACCGTGCAACTGAACTATCTCCCGAATATAAATCTGGGCCAATATCTCTGATGTATAGGTAGTCACAACCGGAATGAAGTGTGCTGACTACGTCAACCTGTCGACAATGGCCCAAACTTCATCAAACTATATTCAACTGTCTTTCTTTATTAGTCTCCACCAATAATGTTGCCTCAGGTCACGATACATCTTTGTAGCACCTGGATGAATAGAACATCGTGAACTATATGCCTCATCTAGAATCCTCTCCCTCAAGCCATCGATATTAGGAACACATAGACGACCCTGGAGTCGTAGAACACCATCCTCGCCAATAGAAACCTCCTTGGCACCACCCTATTGTACCGTCTCTCTGAGAACTACCAAATGCGGATCATCAAACTGACGAGCCTTGATCTGTCCCAATAGTGAAGACTGGGCAACAACACATACAAAAACTTGACTGGGCAACAACACATGCAAAAACTTGACTGGGCTCAGAAATATCCAACCTCACAAGCTAGTGGCCTCTCCTCTAATGAAATATGCAAAAACTGAATGTCCAAAGCTAGTGGCCTCTCCTCTACTAAAATGAATACCAAGCTACCCATACTCTCTACCTTATTGCTTAAGGCATCCGCGACCACATTTGCCTTGCCCGAATGATAAAGAGTGGTGATATCATAATCCTTCAGTAACTCAAGTTATCTGCGCTGCCTCAAATTGAGATCCCTCTGCTTGAACAAATGTTGTAAGTTGCGATGATCAGTATAAACCTCACATGACACCACATACAGATAATGTCTCCATATCTTAATAGCATGAACAATCGCAGCTAACTCTTGGTCGTGCGTATGGTAATTCTTCTCATGGTTAGCTGACATAAAGCATACGCAATAACTTGCCCTTCTTGCATCAATACACAACCCAAGCCAACGTGTGAAGCGTCGCAATACATAGTATACATCCCTGAACTAGAAAACAACACTAGAACTGGTGTTGTAGTTAAAGCTTTCTTGAGCTTCTGAAAGCTCGCCTCACAATCATCGGACCAACGGATAAGAGCACCCTTTTGGGTCAATCTAGTCAAAGGTGCTGCAATGGATTAAAAGCCCTGGACAAATCGGCGATAATAACTTGCTATCCCCAGGAAACTCCTGATCTCAGTCACTGAAGTGGGACGTGGCTAACTCTGAACTACCTCAATATTCTTGGCATCCACCTTAATACCCTCTCCCGATACAACATTCCCCAAGAATGCTACTGACTCTAGCCAAAAATCACACTTGGAGAATTTAGTATATAGCTTCTTCTCTCGCAATGTCTGAAGCACTACTCTCAAATGCTGCTCGTGCTCTCCCAGGCTATATACCAAGATGTCATCAATGAAGATAATAACAAAATAATCAATATAAGGCCTGAACACCTTGTTCATCAACTCCATAAATGTTGCTGGGGAATTAGTCAAGCCAAAGGACATTACCAGAAGTAGTCTTCGGAACATCTGAGCCCCGGATCTTCAGATGATGATACCCTAATCTCAAGTCGATACTTAGACAACACCCTAGCACCCTGCATTTGGTCAAACAAATCATCAATGCGCGGCAATGGGTTCTTGTTCTTGATGGTAGCCTTGTTCAATTGGCGGTAATCAATGCACATCCACATAGTCACATCCTTCTTCTTCACAAACAACATTGGTGCACCCCAAGGTGACACACTTGGTCTCACAAACCCCTTTTTTAACAACTCCTCAAGCTTCTCCTTTAACTCCTTCAACTCTTTCAGATCCATATGATATGGTGGGATAGATATAGCTGGGTACCTAGAGCCAAATCAATACAAAAATCAATATCACGATCCAGTGGCATGCTTGGAAGGTCAAAAGGAAACACCTCAGCAAATTGCCGGACCACTGGTACTAAATCAACTATCGAAGACTCTGCGGTGGTGTCCCGAACATAAGCTATATAAGCCGAACAACCCATCTCGACCATATGTCGACCCTTCAGAAAATAGATAACCCGATTAGATGTACTTACTGAGGAACCCTTCCACTCCAACCTTGGCAACTCTGGCATCACTAAAGTAATAGTCTTGGCATTGCAATCTAGGATGGCGTGATATTTGGATAACCAGCCCATGCCTAGGATGACCTCAAAGTCGATCATATTAAGTAGTAAGAGATCCGCTCTAGTCTCAAAACCATGAAATGTGACCATACAGGAACAATAGATTCGATCCACAACCACAGAATCGCCCATAGGAGTGGACACATAAATAGGAGTACCCAAAGACTCACGAGAAATATCCAGGAAATGAGCAAACATAGAGGATACATATGAATAGGTAGTCCCTGGATCAAATAGTAATGAAGCATCCCTACCGCAGACGAAAATAATACATGTGATAATGGCATCTGAGGCCAATACATCTAGTCTGGCCAGAAAAGCATAAAATATGGCTGGAGCACCGGTTGGCTGGCCTCCAGCTGACTGAATAGTAGCTGGCTGACTTCTCCCTACCTGGACTCTACCTCTAGGATGGCCTCTACTAGTCTGCCCTCCGCCTCTGGGTGGCCGGACAGCCGGTGCTGGAATTATGGGCTGCTGACCCTACTGCACTGCCTTGCCCCAAAGTCTGGGGGTAGTATCTCTTTATATGACCGAGATCTTTGCACTCAAAAAAGCCCCTCAGTGTGGTGACCTACTACCTTGATGTCTAACCTGGATGGCCTTTAGACCCACTGGAAGAAGCCTGAATGGCCGGTGGATGGTATGAACTCTCCGGTATAGCACTAAAATAGGAGCTGGAAGAACCCTGGTGACCTGAGTGCCCACTAGAGGAAACCTAGATGGCTGGTGGCCGGTAAGAATTCTCTAGTATGGCACTGAAATAGGGGTGCACTAGAGCACCTCGAGGAGATGGTGGTGCTGAATATAGGGTCCTTCTAGGCTGACCCCTCCGAAACTGACCTCTGCCCCTAGTCGGGGCACCTCTAAACTCTCCAAAGAAATGGGACCTCTTGTCCTGCTGCATCTGATCTCTACCCCTCTAATGGTAGCCCTCAATCCTCCGAGCAATCTCCACTACCAGTTGATAAAAAGTCCCCATCTCAACCTCTCAGGCCACGTTGTCCTTAATACCGGAGTGCAACCCCGCAACAAATCTTCGCACTCACGCTGCGTCCGTAGGAAATATCATGAGTGCATGGTGAGGCAACTCAAAAAACCTTGCCTCATAGTCTCTCACTGACATCTGACCTTGCTCAAGTTGCTCAAATTGATACCGCAACTCTTCTCTCGGGGGGTAGAATACACCTATCCAAGAAAAGCGGTGTGAAATGGCCCCAAGTAATGGGAGGGGAACCCACTGGTCTGCCAAGAACATAAGACTGCACCATCTACGGGCCCTGCCCTCCAGCTGGAAAGTAATGAAGTCAACCCCATGAGACTCCAATATCCTCATGTTGTGCAGTCTGTCCCAGCACCTATCAATGAAATCCTAGGCATCCTCATGACGCTCACCTCGGAAGATATAAGGGTGTAGCCTAGTCCATTTGTCCAATAACTTCTTTGGATCACCGTCCGCAGCTGTTCTGGGCTCAGGTGCCACTACTGCAACTAGCTGGGCTCCATATGTGGGTAATGTGCTCGGAGTCTGATACTCTGCGACTACATGCCCAGGAGCCTGAGCATTAGGGATTTGTGCTCCTCCTGCCGCCTAAGATGTGGTTGGGTCTGTTGGAAATAAACTAGCCTGGGTCATAGAATCCATGAACCATAGCATATTGCCCGTGACCTCCTAAAAGCCCGACGTTGTCATGAAATCCACCGGTATAGGCTCTACTGCGGGCACCTCGCCCTACTTCTCAACAATAGGATCCGCTACTGGATCTGCTGGGTGCAACTGGGGTAGCTCTAAAATGCCCTTGTTCCCTACCTCGGGCATGTGCCCTCTCCCGGCCTCGATCTCAACCTCTTTCAACGGGTTGAGCAGCTCCTCCCGGGTCTGGAACGTCAGTCGTACACGTCTTCACCATCTGTGAGAGAATAGAAAAAGAAAATTTAGTATACCATCAACTGCACGATAGAAGATGAATAAAGAGTAGTTTCCTAACACCTTATAGCCTCTCGAAGATAAGTACAGACGTCTCCATACCGATCCTCAAGACTCTATTAGGCCTTCCCATCACTTGGCGCACAACACCGTTGTTAGGAAAGACAACACCGATCAACTAGTGAGTTCTTATTTATTTTATTAAACAATCCTAACATTTACTTAACTTAAATTTAAAACATTCGATAAATAACGAATTTATAAGGCAACTGAAACGGAAATGACTAAAGGAAATCATAATTATAGGAATACAACCCAAAATCAAGTCTACTAATAAGTGCCAATGATCTAGTGTCACAAGTGTGTGGGCAACTAGTAGAATATACAAAAGAAGACTACCCTAATATCTTAAATAAGTAGACGGATATAAGCAAAAGAGAAACTCCGGTATGCTGCTGAACGACTAGGGTGGGGGTAGATCACCGTAAGTCTCAGTCCGATTCAAGTATGCTCGCCTGGTGGATAACTAGATGCACCTGCCTCAGATTCTGTACAATTAAGTACAAAAGCGTAGTATGAGTATATAAACAATATGTACCCAGTAAGTATCCAGTCTAACTTCAAAGAAGTAGTGACGAGGGGTCGACTTGACACTTACTAGGGCGAATAATAATATAATTTAAGTGTTACGCTAAGCATAAATAATAATTATAGTTTAAGAACAGGGATAAGTAAAATATTATTTCATAAACAACATGTCATTTTCAGTCATATAATGTAACATCTTACATCTCAAAGAATTTAAGCAGTATAAATCACGGGAAGTTCCATATACATAACATGCGCAAATTATGTCGAGGTCGTACGGCCTGGTCCAATATAATATTAAATTGTGCACTGCCAGAGGATCGAATGGCGTGAACCATATATGCATCTATTTACTATCGAGGCGCTCGGCCTGGTCCACGAATAACAATTTATTTTCAAGAAAGCACACATTCTCCATTTATAGTCAAGTATTTCATACTTAAGTAAGTGGGTATAACCGTCTATATTTATTTTACCAATTTTCAGCATGACTTAAGTGATTATAGTAACAAGTAAGGGCGCAAGTATAACCTGATATGGGTCCTAAACTACCCGGACAATTGGGATAATAGTAGCTACGTACGAACTCTCATCACCACGTACACACGTAGCCCCCATAGATAGGTACATGCATATATTTAATTCACCTGTGAGGTTAATTCCCTCTTACAAGGTTAGAAAGGAGACTTACCTCGCTTCAAGGTCTACTTTCTGGTCCAAGTTTTAGCCCAAACCCTCAATTTGGTGCCGAACAATCCGAAACTATCCAAATAACATAAAAACTAGTGATGACCTAAGTAATAATAGCATAAAAGATTAATATTAAGCTAACTAGAGTTTATATAGAAAAACAAATTCACATTAAATAACAATGTAATATAAAAAACTATCTAATTAGGTATTAATGGTTCAACATGTGTATTATAGCTAGCAGTCATCTAAAACTAGTTTTTGTACGCTGGTGTCACGATCCGAATTTCCCACCGTCGGGACTGTGATGGCGCCTAACATTATAATCGCTAGGCAAGCCAACGTTACAGAATATTTCACCTTTTTCCTTTATATTTTTATAATTAAAACTTAACAAAAGTAAATCAGCGAAAATAAAAGCGGAAGTACACAATTTAAATGATTATCTTTTTGCTAATAACGAAAGCCGAAATAGATACCACCCAGAATTTGGTGTCACAACTCATGAGCAGTCTATGAATGATACAAGTATTGGTTTGAAAGAAAAATATACATCTGTCTTGGACAAAAATAAAATAGAATGAAGTAAAGATAGGAGGGGATGCCATGGCTTGCGGACGCCTGCAGGACTACCATGGGTCTCCTGAATGTAGTTATAGCAACCAACCTCTCAATCATCCACTAGCTCTAAAATCTGCACGGCAAGTGCATAGTGCAGTATTAGTACAACCAACCCCATGTACTGGTAAGTGCCAAGCCTAACCTCGACGAAGTAGTGATGAGGCTACGGCGGGGCATAACAACATATACAACCTGAAATAGTTTATACTAAACAGAAAGGAATTACGGAATGAAATAAAGCAATAACTAGCATTAAATAAGTACTGAATCCGGTCGTTCTACCATTACTCAGCTATAACCAATCCTTAGGGGAGTTTCAATACCAAATAATGAACCTCATTAGAATATCAATACATGAACAACAATTGATGTGGCACCATATTATCAATAACAGTATAATCATTCACCTTTGTCACTCCTTGTTGCAGCATGCAACCCGATCCCACCAGTCCACCCTTATTACTCCTCAACATATCACCCTTATTCCTCCTTTTGCAGTGTGCAACCCGATCCCACATGTCCATCCTTATTACTCCTTGTTACGGCATGCAACTCGAACCCACCAGACAATCACATTCACCCTTATTCCTACTGTTGCAGCATAGAACCCGATCCCAATATACATATCAGCACCAATCACAAAATAGAGACAAGTGTTTCACAAGTTAACTCACATGTTCCACAACACTTACACCTCAAACCAACACAAGGAGATATCATTTCAATTATAAAAGTTCACAAGTTAAAACTACACAGTGAGATTAACCAAAGTGTACCATGAAGCACCATTAAGCTAACATAAACCAATTGTCACGGCCCCAGTTCACCCTCCATGAATATGTCGTGATGGCACCTAGTTCCTAAAACTAGGTAAGCCTAACAATGTGGAAAATTAATATAACTTGTGGAAACATTTAATTAAATTAAGCAAAACTAGAAAAAAATGGTATATAAGTGCCACTTGGCATATACAACTCAAAAATAAAAAGCGGAAGTCTACAATCTCATCCCAAAACCCAAAAACTCATGGGAACCACAGGCTAATAGAAATGTAATATACTGCTCTAACTCTAGAATGTCAAAACAACTGAAAGAAAAGGATAGATCAACTACTAAAGCTGGAACAGAATAGAGACTCCTGGTCTGCGGACTTGGCAGATATACCTCAAAGTCTCCTCTAGATCTCTCCGCCTCGAGGATGGTACGCCTGAGTGGAGGTACCTGGATCTGCACATGAAAAACATGCGTAGAAGGGGCATGAGTGCACCACAGCGGTACTCGGTAAGTGCCAAGACTAACCTCGGTTGGGTAGTGATGAGAAAAGTCAGGGTCCTACTGAGGTCAAATAACATAATATGAATTAACAATATGAAAACTGACAGTAATAATGAGTACATCGGTGAGAACAGATAGGTTAAACAAGGCAATAACAGCTACACAAGGAACAGAATAAACACGAAATATGTACAACTCAATAACAATGATAACAATGAGGATCTCCCAGGATACCAACCTGTAGTCCTTTTCTCAACTGTCTAGTGGATCTCCCGGGATACCGTCCCGTAGTCCATCATATGTGTAAATCTGAAGGATCCCTCGGGATACCGTCCCGTAGTCCAACTATTAATGTGCAGGGAGGGATCTATCGGGAATCTAACCCGCATCCCAAAGTAAAAGTGCAGGGGGATCTATCAGGAATCTAACCCGCAGTCCCAAAGTAAAAGTGCAGGGGGATCTACCGGGAATCGAACCCGTAGTCCCAAAGTAAACAAACAAGGGGGGAGCTACCGGAATCCCACATCCGTAGTCCCAATGTAAATGCACAACCACAACCAGAAGATACTCAGAAATGAAGTACAAAAGACAAGCAACAGGTAG
>MU683776.1:9613-25868 GCA_026770625.1 Nicotiana glauca
ATCCATTAAGTACTCCGATGGTTGTTCGATTACTTGATATGAATAAGGATCCATTCCGACCTCAAGAAGAGAATGGAGAGCTACTTGGTCCTGAAGTACCATATCTTAGTGCAATCGGTGCATTAATGTATCTTACCAATACTACAAGGCCTGACATAATATTTTCAGTTAATGTCTTAGCAAGATATAGCTCTGCTCCTATAAGGAGACATTGGAATGGAATCAAACACATATTGCGGTATCTAAAAAGAACTACCGATATGGGCTTACTTTATGGCAAAAATTGCAGTCCCGATCTTGTTGGTTATGCTGATGCTGGGTATTTATCTGACCCACACAAGGCTCGATCTCAAACAGGTTATGTGTTTACATGTGGAGGCACTGTCATATCTTGACGATCGACTAAGCAATCAATTGTGGCTACTTCATCTAATCATGCTGAAATAATTACTATTCATGAAGCAAGTCGAGNTCTATTAATCACATTTTCTCCAAGTTGGAAACTTTAGGATATATCTGCTTTGCTATTAGTATATACTTCCTCTTCATTTCTCTTGCCCGAAATCATAAAGGCTAAAGAACATTTGGAGCAATATATCTCTCTGTAGCCACTCTCAACACTAATAAAAGGTTAGATTTCTTTTTCCTTTTTACAATTTCACTTTTTATTTCTTATTATTCGTGTTGAGATCCATTTTTTTCTCTTTTGTTGCTTTTTGCTATTTCACTTTAAATCATTTAATTTGTAGAAAATTTCATATTTTGTCTTTTTTTACATTATCTGTCTATGCTATGATGATAATTCTCTTTCTTTCAAAATTATCCAACAGTTGTAGAAAGCTCCCGTAAATTGTTTCAAAAGATCGGTTACTAATCAGGCCTTAAATAATGGCAAATTAGGCAAAAAGAGAAAATTATTAAAAGCCCAGGAATAATGAACAAATATGCCGTTGATTGGAAAGGACGCCTTTATTTATTTACTTACATTAAATGATTGTTTGGTTGGAAAACAAGTTTTGATTGATTGTTTATATGTGCATATATTAAAACACCAAATCTTCTAAAAAAAGAGATGGAAATCCTGTATTTATATTAAAAAATCCATTGAATATGTATTAATTATTAATTAGAACCCAATAACTTAAAACGATTAGAATCCCGAATCCATAAGCTTGAAATCCTGGCTCCGCCTCTGATTTTAAGCACTAATTAAGGTCTACTAAAACTAAAAAAAGATACTCCCACACACATAAAATGGAGATGAAACTTGATTATAATTTTTCTTGGCCTCCTGTAGACAACACATTAGACTTTACATGTGGCATTCGTTTTATATTTTTGTGTTGTAAATTGATTATTACTTGATATATTCTTGTTTCATTCCTTTTATTGAGACTCACAGAGAGCTTTCACTAATTCTGATATATGTAGATTTTGGTTCCAGCAATTATAGAGGCCAAGCTAATTAGTATGGAGAATATTGTTGAGAGTTGCGACAGAACTCCTACTCCCGCAAAGCCTTCCTCCCAACGTAGATACTCACCAATTGATGAAGAACTTGTGGGTTTTGACTATGATTCAGAAAGAATACTTCAACATTTAACAAGAGGGACAAAGGAGCTGGATGAGTGGATGTTATATCGATTGTAGGAATGTCCGGACAAAGCAAAACAAATTTGGTTAGAAGGTTGTACAATAATCCTTCAATTTGTTTCTCACTTTGATGTTCGGGCTTGGTGCTCCATTTCACAAACATATAACGTGGGAAAGCTGTTGCTTGAGATACTAAAACAAATAGTCGCTGGTAAGCGTATTACTGTAGGTGGTCATAGCATGGCTGTCATGTTGCACAAGAGTTTAATGGGAAAGAGATATCTCATCGTATTGGAGGATATATGGGAAGCCAAGGCATGGGAAGTGATGCGTTTTTCTTTACCTCATCATCAAACCGTAAGCAGAATAATACTAACAACTCAAATTCTGGAAGTGGCGTTAATGCTTAAGCACTATACTGATCCTTATTTCCTTAGATTTCTAACTATGGAAGAGGGCTGAGTATTATGGCAGAAGACTGCTTTTCAAGGAGAGATATGTCCTCCGGAACTACTCGAAGTGGGACGGCAAGTTACCCGAGAATGTAAAGGACTGACAGATCGCTGGAAGTATTCCGAAAAAGGAAAGGCGAGATCCTAAATCGTGGCTTGAGGTTGTACATGAATTAAGGTCCCAGTCTTTTGAAGGGTCGCTTATGAACATGATACAGTCAAGTTATGACCGTTTAGAGGATCATCTAAAGTGTTGTCTTCTGTACATGGGATTGTTTCCTAAAGGCTATGAAATTCCAGTTTTTGATTTGCTGAAGTGGTGGATAGCTGAAGAGTTTGTGCTGACCATTGACACATTGAAACTAGAAGAAACATCAAAGAGTTGCTTGTACGATCTTGCTGACAGATACCTAATAACTGTTACTGAAACAAGAAGTGACGGTGAAATAAAACACTGCAAAGTTCGTGCAGAAGTGCATGATTTTTGCTCGAGAAAAATTAGAGAAGAAAAGTTCATGCAGCTCGTAGTGCCATATAATCCACATCAACCTGCAGTAGATACAGATGAACAAAGGAAATACATGTATATACATGACACTATGAAAAATGAATATTCGTCGGATAAGGCTGAGTGGTCTCTAGAGTTCATTGTGCATCCAAAATTCAGTATACCTCACCGCACTAATCTTTATCCTTTACTTAATGACTTCAGACTTATTAGGGTGTTGCATCTATTGGATATGTACTTAGAAAGTTCTTGGGCTACTGCATTCCAATCACTAACTCACTTGCAGTACCTTGCAATTTTTGTCAAGGAACTTGATTTCAAGTGGTTGTCACACCTACTCCATCTGCAAACCTTGCGGGTTCGTTCGTCTTATACGATGATATCACCTTCTATTTGGAAAATGGCAAAGTTGAGGCATGTGGATATAAACGAATTTTCAATCACATGGGAAGAGAATGAGCAATTGAATTTTGTAGAATCTTCAGAAATTGTGTTATATAACTTGAAGACCCTTGGCATGTTCTATATGTCCATGGCTGACATGACTCCAAATTTCTGGGAGAAGTTTCCAAATCTTGAAGAACTAAGGCTCCACATTGATGAATTTGGAGATGTTCCTGATGATTCTGTGCTTTCCAGAAAATTTGACTTCCCCTCAAGTCTAAAGGTTTTGTCCCTCTGCGACATTTTTCTAACGGATGAAGTAGTTTTAACTATTGCAAGACTGCGACACCTTGAGACTCTTAAATTATCCGAGATATACTTTACGGGGGAAAAGATCTTGGACCTCAATTATAACGAGTTCCCTGTGCTCAGAGTTTTAAAACTACATCATGTGTTTATGATGCAGTGGATTTGCTCAGATGCATCTTCATCATTTCCTGTGCTTGAAACACTAGTCATAAAAAGTTGTTCCAAACTTGAGGAGATCCCATTTAGCTATCCGGATATTGAAACACTGCAATTTATTGAAGTGATCAACTGTAGGAAGTCTGTTTTGGAATCAGCTCTGCAGATTCAAAAATACCGTCGTGAAGAAAGCAATTTCCAAGTTCAAGTCTCATACAAAGACTAAAGACGGTAAGTGATTTGGTAATTGCAATGCTCCTGCAGTAAGAAACGAACTCTTTCAGATGCTTTAATTTACACCTATCCGTTGCATCTGATATGATAGCGATTTTAGAAACTAATATCTTGCATGCTAAAGTTCACGTCTCATCTTTCAATATTTACAGCATTCTTAGGCATTTGGAATTGCGTTGAAGTTTCACGCCTCTCATTTCCTTCACAAAAATGCCTCCATGAAGTCGCAATTGAGAATTTTATATATTACTGCTTATGCTTTGCGTCTGGTGCTTCTTTTTCCTTTTTGAAGATTTCGAAAACTACTACTGAGAACAGATGATCCATAACTTTACCTTAGCTTTTCTTATCATATTTGGTTTTCCTATCTCTTGAAGGAAAGGTAACATATTTTCCATAATTGATTTTACCTTTTATGAAAAGGAAAATATAATTTTTCCTAATTTGGCTAGTCATTTTTTCCTAAAAGGTTTTGACTTCAATTTCAATCTCATTCAGTAGCATCCACAATATAGCCATAAGGCGTTTGAGAGTCTTGTTTAAGAGGAGAATTTGTGAGACAAGTGTTATGCTGTCACTCGTATGTCTCTCTTTGTGAGGTTGTTCTTTCGATATTTTGTATTTTCTTTTATATAGTGGATTGCTCATCTCCGTCTATTGTCGTGGTCAATTGATCGAGTCACGTCAAATGTTTGAGTCTCTTTTGGTATATTTTTTTTGTTGTTTGATTTAATCGTTGTTCAAGATTTACTTCATTAGCTTCCGCATAACACTCCATTATTTCGATCCTAACAACATCAACATACTTCTCAATATCATTCTTTCATATAACTTTTTAGCTTTTGAGTTTTCTCTAACTAGCTACTTTCAACCGTCATTCTTTTTCACCAATGCCTCATTTTTAGCTGTAACTTTTGCATTAGGCTTCATTTTCCTGACTTTCTTCGTATTTCCATTAGTAATCGCGGCATCTTTGTACAACATTCGACCTCAGAACAGCAGACTCCAAAGTATTCATCGGGCTCGTGACATTCTGATTGTACTTCTTATTTCTGTTCTGCTACACAAGTAGTGAGACGACGAAAGGTTCTGCTTTCTGGATGGGTTGGACTGCGTATCAGCTTTCCAATTCGATTATCAGCAAGCAAATCTCTGGATGATTTCAATGTCTTTTTAGTTTTGTGATTTGCAACTACCCTTGATATGTATTGCCATAAATTCTGCTTTTACCATCTGTCATGGATCAGTAAGTTTGTTTCTTATATTATCTTGATATGTATTTTTCTAGTTTGTTTCCTGAGCCGAGGGCCTACCGGAAACAACCCCTTTACGCTCACAAGGTAGGGGTAAGGTTTACGTATACACTACGTTCCTCAGACCCCACGGTGTGGGATAATACTGGGTATGTTATTATTGTTGTATTTTTCTAGTTCAAATTCATGGGGAGAGTTATCAGCCGATACCAATGCACGTTCGCTTGTAGGTATTCCTTTTTTGTTGATTCCTATATTTGCTTTTCAGCCTTCTTCAAAGAAAGACAAGGGAAGCTATAGTAATTATGGGAGAAAATACTCAGTTTGTTGAAATGAAAAAAAAAAAAAAACTTTTCTACATCATAAAAAGAGAGTACTCGTTTTGTTGAAATGAAAGAAATTATTTTTTCTACATCATGAAAAAATACTCAGTTTTGTTGAAACGAAAGGAAATACTTTTTCTTTTTCTACATCATGAAAGTACTCGTTCTGTTGAAATGAAAGAAAATACTTTTTCTACAACATAAAAAGAAAATACTCATTTTGTTGTAATGAAAAAAAATAACTCTTTCTACAACACGGAAAAAAATGCTCTTACTAATATTTCTATTTAGGGTGGGGGTAACATGGAGGTTTAGGGCGGTGTGTGGGTGGCGGAGGTTGAGGTGGGGTGGGGTGGGTCGGAGTGGTTGGGGGTGGGGTGGGGTAGGGGTGGTTTGGGGTGAGGGTGTGGTGATGGATTAGTGGGGTTGGGAATTAGGATGAGGAAGGCTGAGAAAGAGTTTTGAAAAATATTTTCGCTTCTCTTCAATTGGAGGAAAATGAGTTAATCACAAAAATATTTTTCAAGACATTTAAGCCAACCAAACATAAAAAAATTAAAAAGGAGGGGGCTTTTATATCTATACCCGATTTTGGGGTCACAATTGAACCTATACCCACTATACAAAAAAGTTTGCAAGCGTACCCACTTTACGATCTAAAGTTATAAAAAAAATGCCTGAAGTGAAAAAGTTGCACTTCAAATGCACTTAAGGCTAAATAGGTCTGAAGTGCAACCAATGGCTTCATGCACTTAAGGCCAAAAAGTCTGAAGTGCAACAAACGTTTTCATTCACTTAAGGCAAAAAAGTCTGAAGTGCAACTAACGTTTTCATTCACTTAAGGCCAATAAGTCGGAAGTGAAAATTTGCACTTCAGATGCACTTAAGGACAAATTGATCTGAAGTATAACCGATAGTTTCATGCACTTAATGCCAATAAGTCTAAAGTAAAAAATTGCACTTCAGATGCACTTAAGGCCAAAAGGTCTGAAGTGCAACAAACGTTACACTTAAGGCCAATAAGTTTGAAGTGAAAAATTGCACTCAAATGCACTTAAGGCCAAAAAGTCTGAAGTGCAAAAAACGTTTTCATTCACTTAAGCATGTCACTGCAGTCAACATGGTGAGCTCCGCGATCGCATTCCTTTTTGTGCGGTCCGCACAAGGGGTCCAAGAGGGTTATATGTAGATGGAATTTTCAGTTATTTTTCATTTTTCAAAACCCCAAAAACATAAAAGGCGATTTTTCAAACAACCTTTCTTCTCCAAAACATTAGTAAGTGATTTCTAACTCATTTTCTTTACTCCTTAACTTCTTTTTACAAGATTTCATCCTAGAATATAAAGTTTTCATAGTGGAATTGGGAATTTTGGGTAAAACCTTAGAATATTGAAATTTAAGAATTTAGACCTCAAATTAAGGTCAGATTCTAAAATCAATTATATATCCGGGCTCGGGAGTGAATGGGTAATCGGATTTTGGTCCGAATTTCGGATTTGGACCAGCGGGCTCGGGGTCGAATTTTGACTTTTTGGGAAAAACTTTATAAAACTTATTTCCATGCATTAGAATTGACTCATTTAGCACTTATTAATATTATTAAGTAACTTGTGGCTATATACGAGCGAGTTGGTGGTGGAATCAATAGGTAAAACGATAGTTGAGGCTTGAGTTGTGTTCGTGGCATCGAGGTAACTGTTCGTCTAATCTTAGCTTGAGGGATTAGGAGTGGTGTCTTATTTGCTATGTGTTAATTGTGGAGTACGATGTATAGGCATTGTGACAAATATCTATATGTCGGTGTCAAGCATGCCCGTGAGTCTAGTATTGTAATTGTTGTGACTCTGTTGTGATTTATCCACGTCTAATATGATGATTATCATTGTTGGATCCCTTTTCGGGATACTATTGTTTATGATGTTGTTTCCTTGTTGGAATGTTGTTGATATATTATTGTTCCCTTGTCGGGATATTGTTGATCAATTATTGTTTTCTTATCGGGATATTGTTGTTATATCATTATTCCTTTGCCGGGATGTTATTTTTGCATTATTATTCCCTTGCCGGGATTCTTCTAGATTGGTGTTGATACATGAAATGGAAGCGGGTTGCATGCCTGCAACGATAATATATGAAATGGGAGCGGGTTGCACGCCTGCAACAGTAATATATGAAATGGGAGTGGGTTCCACGCCTGCAACGAGATATATGAAATGGGAGCTGGTTGCACGCCTGCAACGAAAATATATAAAATGGGAGCGGGTTGCACGCGTTGATCACGTATGCCTTATAAAAAGGACAATGCGGTCGTTGCAAATAAAATCCGATTTACTAGTCCGAAGTCGAATCCCATAGAGAACTAAGGTTGAGCTACAACTGTTCACTATCACCAAGAAGACAAGTTTGAACAATTGCTAACTTATAGATATTTAGATTCTTGTGTTTAACTAATTAACTAACAAATTAAACTACTAAACTAACAACTAAATATACTAAGGGTTAGAGACAAGATTAAGGAGGTTTAGAGTTATGATTTTCCCAATTGTTGGAATCCTTCCCGCTATGTCTTCTATAATTTCACCTAAGTATTCTCTACCAATCATGAGCACTCTTATTACCGTAAATCTCTCCCGAGTAATTACGATTATTTACTAGACGCACTCTCCCGAGCTGCGCTAGCTGGCTTTTAATACAGCTCACTTCAGATAGCACCTAAGGGTTCGTTATCTCTAATCCCACCTTTAAACCCTCGGTTATTGATCCCTCATATACTCTGAGAGTGGTGTAATTCAACAATTACTTAAATATGCACTTTTTCCCGAGTTATGCATAGTAAATAGGCACAGTTAATTGAGAGCTCTTCAATCAACTAGAATATAAATGTAGTTGAACAAATGGAGAAAAGCTATGGCTAAATTATATAAAAACATAACATGAATTTATCCTACAAAAGGTTCTATCAAAGCTCTAAATAACAAATTAGCTATTTATAATAATATGTAAAACTACAATACTAAAAGTCATAACCAACAATGAAAAATAGGAAGAGGAAGGAAAAACTCGTAGAAGAATTCCTCGCCTTTCTTCCAATGTGTTCTTGCTTCCAAGGGTGTTGTCTAACCCTAAAGTAGTGTCTCCTACCTCCTTAGGTCTAATTTGTATCTAAAATGTGTCCCCTCTTTTCCAAATAGGTTTAGGATGCCTTTAATATAAGTTGGAATAGTGTAGGGCCGAAATAACCTTTTTCCGAACGAAATAGAACTCTTTTTGACGCCTGGAGAGGCGCGGCCACGGCCAAAACGCGGTAGGACCGCGTCCAAACATGGTCTCTGATTTTCTGCCGCGGTCAGTTCCGTGGTCGCGGTTTTGACCACGTTTTTTACCCTGTTCTGTTTGAAATGTGGAAAAACTTAAAACATCAAAGTTGTAGACTTTTGAATTAGCTTTCCAACCATATATTATAAAGCCTAAATGGATTTTAGCGCAAAAAGTTATATCTATTTTACTAGATATTGCGCAATATGCCTCCTCGAGTCTTCTTTTTGTTGTTTTATCATCCGTTGATCCCCGAATACGATCCCGGCTTAAATTCTTAGGCTTTTACTCAGACTTCAAAGTTTCAAATCACTTGAATTCATTTCATAACATCTATATAGCTCGGAATCATTCCTACAAGGCATAAAACACATCGTTAGTGCAAAACACTAGCGATTAAAGCGCAAACTCAACTAAAGTGCAGCAAATTAGAGCGTAATAATCGACAAAAATACGTTATTATAGCCTATCATCAACACCCCATACTTAAACCATTGCTCGTCCTCGAGCAATCAAACTATACTTTTTTTTATAGACACGACCTTTTTAAACAATTCTTCTAACGCAGCACACCAGGAGTATTTAAAATAGACTAAGCACAAAAGCGTAACATCTTCACCTCAAGGTCTGACTCACAAGTGCCACGTATTATTCACAACTAACCTACTTACTCTAACATAGAGGTCACTTACATTACCTTTCCTTCATGAATCAAGTGCCCTCACACAACACAAGAGAGTAGTTCCACACAATAAAATTTAAGAACACTTAGGAACTCAAGATAGAAAGAATTCACTCACTCTCTGAAATAACATTCATATGCCACAAAAGATGCACCATAAGCTTGCCCGTAGTGTACTACTCCACTAATCGAGCTCATTCAATCTAGGATCAATTAGGACTTTATTTGGTTGTAATGTAGGCTACGGGACGGGTAGGATACATTTAGATATAAGAGTGACTACACCTCCCTAAGCACTTTAATACATATACTTTAACATTCAAACCCCATACTTATGTCAAACCAAACTCCACCTTCACATCCATGTATATTACTCCATACTTCTTTAAGCACACTTACATCAAGAGCCACCACTTATCAAGAAATTATTTTTTCACAACAATCCAGCTATTTTTTTTCAATTCAAGTGGCTTTTACTTTTTCAAAACAATGCACATTTCTCCTTATTTCATTAGTTCCACTCAAAAGCCAAATCAACCACCCCACACTTTAACTTTTACAAAGTTCATAACATTCAAGTGCTCATGAGAGGTGAAAGTTTTTAAATAGATGGTTAATTCAAACAAATGGGTAAGGCTTGTAATGTGGTTGCCAAAGAAACAGGATTACAGGCTCAAAGGAGTTAACTACGATACATAATAATTAGATGGGTAAAATATGTATATATGGCTCAACAAGAAATGCTTATATCACTTCCAAGACTGAACAAAACTACTATTTCGCTTTGCAAACACACGAGGCAAGTTCTAGGCATCAAATGCAATGCACTGCATAATGCAAAACCTTACACACACATGGCACATAACTCACTCAGGATTGGATTCATAAACACTCTAGTCAAAGCAGTTAAGCAAAGTTAAGCTAATACAATTTAAGGCACTTCTCCAAGAGTCAAAAACTGAGCATAAGCGTCACAACCAAAGTACTCACTATTCTCAAGGCATAACCAAGTCAAGAGATATTGCTTCAATTCATAACACAACACAATGGCTCCTACTTCCCAAAAAAAAAAAAATTAACTACACCCGGTTCAAATAAAATCCTTGGAAAAGAACCGTGGTTTAAAGAAAAACTAAGGGGTAATTGCTACACTACCGAACAAAACAAAAAATCTTTTTGGTATTTTCTTTAGACTTACTTCTCTCAAGAAAACTGTCTAGAAGATTCGTCATCAGGAAAAGTCCAATCTTTAAAAAAACAAACACAGCTAAAGTAGCATGAAAAGCCACCCAGACAATCTCCTCACCCCACACCTAAAATTGTGCATTGTCGCCCATGCACATCCATACATACAAGAGGGTAAAAGAAACTCCCTGGTAGGCCAAAGGCCGAAGCACTAGCAGCTCATGGGGTACTCAAACTTCTCCCAGCTTGGTCCTTCGTGCGGGTACCTCATACTTAGTTCCAACCATTGCATTTGTTGGTACATCCTTCCAATACCTTTTCTTTCGATGCTCCTAGAAAATAAAAAAAATTGACGCTACAAAAATAATATTATTAAAAAAAATAAAAAAAATAAAATAAAGCAATAAAGTTTGGTTGCCTCCCAACAAGCGCTTGATTTAACGTCGTGGCACGACGTGAATCACTTTCTGCCTCCACTTTGAACTTATGAATCGGACCCCAAGTTTTGATTCTGCTCTATGATCATGCTCCTGGGGTGGTGGAACGAATCTGGCTGGCCCAGTAAAATAATGTAATATTCTGCACTTCTTGGCCTTTAGATGAGGTGCGTAATCCTGATTTTCTGGCAAGAAGAATTCTAGAATGTAAGCACTTTGTTCCTCATTCCTCGACTCCGCAAATGGCTCGCATGACTCTATTTCTATATCATCATCTAAACACAATGTGGAAAAATGCTTGGAGTGAGGACCAATGCCCTCAACTACATGAACATTGGGACAGTCTACATTCTCAACACTAATAACAATAGAGTCAACAAAATATGTATCTTCAATATCCTTGGTTAACTCTAGTATCTCTTCTACAACATCGACATCCTCAAAATCTAGTGCGATTGATTGTTGGTGTTCTACTCTAGCATCCTCCTCTAGCTCATCAATTTCTGTATCTAATTCACGCTCTTCTTGGATACTATTCACAATATTGGCTTGTTGAGCATTAAAAACTTCAACCAGTTGACTCATGTGAACTTTCAAGTTGTGAATAGTTTCCTCCTGCCTTTCTATCCGCAGTAGTAATTTACTCTGTTGTTCCAAAATTCACTTTAACATATCTTCGAGCTTCTTTAGGTCAGCTTTCCTAGGTTCTTTGTTCCTATTAACTTCACCAGAAAAAGAAGAATCATCAAAGTAAGGGGTTGGGGGAAGGTAAGAAATGTAAGTACAACCGTGAAAGTGACCATCTTGGCCACCACACATTCCACACATAAGATTGAGTTGGTGCACAAAACTCGCTCTCAGAAATATTTTGATAAATTTGCCCTGGGTGGTTTCCTTCACAATATGCATAAGGAGGATCAAAAGAAGAATTACCAACAACAAAATTCTCATAATTCCATGATATCATGTTTCTCAAATAAACAAATAAAACTAAAATAAAAAATAATAATAATAAATCAAATAATAAACTAAAAGTTCAAACTTGAAACCTAGCAATATGTACACCTACAACTACACCGTTAGTTCCCCGGCAACGGCGCCAAAATTTGATCACGCCCAATTATGCCTTATAAAAAGGACAATGCGGCCGTTGCAAATATAATCCGATTTACAAGTCCGGAGTCGAATCCCACAGAAAACTAAGGTTTAGCTACAGATGTTCACTATCACTAAGAAGACAAGCTTGAATAATTCCTAACTTATAGATATTTAGATTCTTGTGTTTAACTAATTAACTAACAAATTAAACTACTAAATTAACAACTAAATATACTAAGGGTTAGAGACAAGATTAAGGAGGTTTATAGTTATGATTTTCCCAATTGTTGGAATCCTTCCCGCTATGTCTTCTATAATTTCGGCTAAGTATTCTCTACCAATCATGAGCACTCTTATTACCGTAAATCTCTCCCGAGTAATTACGACAATTTACTAGACGCACTCTCCCGAGATGCGCTAGATGGCTTTTAATACAGCTCACTTCAGATCACACCCAAGGCTTCGTTATCCCTAGTCCCACCTTTAAACCCTAGGTTATTGATCCCCCATATACTCTGGGAGTGGTGTTATTCAACAATTACCTAAATATGCACTCTCTCCCGAGTTATGCATACTAAATAGTCACAGTTAATTGAGAGCTCTTCAATCAACTAGAATATAAATGTAGTTGAACAAATAGAGAAAAACTATGGCCAAATTATATAAAAACATAACAAGAATTTATCCTACAAAAGGTTCTATCAAAACTCTAAATAAAAAATTAGCTATTCATAATAATATGTAAAACTACAATACTAAAAGTCATAACCAACAATGAAAAATAGGAAAGGAAGGAAAAACTCGTAGAAGAATTCCCCGCCTTGCTCCCAATGTGTCCTTGCCTCCAAGGGTGTTGTCTAACCCTAAAGTAGTGTCTCATGCCTCCTTAGGTCTAACTTGTGTCTAAAATATGTCTCCTCTTTTCCAAATATGTTTAGGATGCCTTTTATACAAGTTGGAATAGTGTAGGGCCGAAATAACCTTGTCCTGAACGAAATAGGACTTTTTTTTACGCCTGGAGAGGCGCGGCCGCGGTCAAACATGGTCTCTGATTTTCTGTCGCGGTCAGTTCTGCTGTTGCGGTTTCGACCACGTTTTTCACCCCGTTCTGTTTGTAACTTGGAACAACATAAAACTTGAAAGTTGTAGCTCTTTGAATTAGCTTTCCAACCATATATTGTGAAGCCCAAATGGAGTTATGAGCAAAAGGTTATGTCTATTTTACTAGACAGTGCATAATATACCTCCTCGAGTCTTCGTTTTGTTGTTTTATCATCCGTTGATCCCCGAATACTATCTCAGCTTAAATTCTTGGGATTTTACTCAGAATAGAGCTCCAAATCACTTGAATTTATTCCATAACATCTATACAGCTCGAAATCACTCCTACAAGGCATAAAACACACCGTGCAAAACACTAGCGTTTAAAGCGCAAACTCAACTAAAGTACAGTAAATTAGAGCGTAATAATCGACTAAAATACGTTATTATAGCCTATCATCTCGCGTGCAAAAAGATATATGAAATGAGATCGGGTTGCACGCCTGTAACAAGATATTCGAAATGGGATCGGGTTGCACGCCTGCAACAAGAAAAAGATGAAAGTGAATACTGTGTTTGTTTTTCTTATCCTTGTTCAAATACTGTGGTTGTTTCTCTTATTCTTGTTAGCAATTGAATTTTGATTTCTCTACATTCCTCTTTGGTATTATGTTGTTATATGATACTCCCCGCAGCATATTTTCCCCCTCCCCTCTTTAATTGTAAATATCTGCCTTTATTTCCGTTGTATATGATTTAACTGCACAGTTTTATTTGGCAGTTTGGTTCTAGCCTCGTCACAACTTCGCCGGGGTTAAGCCAGGCACTTACCAGTACAAGGGGTCGGTTATGCTGATACTAAACTCTACGCTCTTTTGTGCAGATCCCAGTGCTTTAGATTTCGGACCGCAATGAGATTGCTGTTTCTTGTTCATCAGGCGACCCGAGGTAGTTCTGCAGGCGTCCGCAGGCCTTGGCGCTCCATCCATCTATTATTCCTGTTTCTTTTGTATTACCAGAGACAGTGTTGTATTATTTCTTTCACACCTTCAATTGTAGTACTCTTAGACAGTCTGTGAAGTTGTGACACCAATCATGGGTAGATTTGTTATGGAATGGTATTAGCAGTATTATTAAAACTTGAAATTTAACCTTCCGCTTATTAAATTTTGGTTATTATTAATTGTTAGTTCTTAATTGTTAACGGATTTAGAATGGAAATAAGGTAAATAATTCAGTTGGTTGGCTTGCCTAGCTTTCACTAGTAGATGCCATCACGACTCTCGGGGGTGGGTAAACCGGGTCGTGACATAAATTTTGTCCAGTATATTACACTGGAAGTCTGTACTATGAATGTTTGTATTCCAGTATGTCATATTGGATGATTATTATAATATAGTTGAGTTTTGTTTGATTCCAGTATATTTTACGGAAAGTCTGCTATGCGTAAGCTTGTTTTCAAGTATGTTATACTGGATGAGTTCTGTTTAGACTATAATTTTATTTTTTTTGCGATTAATTTTTTTGAATGATTATTTGTCTTTTTCTTTTTTAATATGCTCTTTGATCCGGTATGTAATACTTAAGTTTTGTTTAATTCCAGTATATTTTATGGGAAGTCTGCCGTCTGTAAGCTTGTTGTCTAGTATGTTATACTGGATGAGTTCTGTTTAGACTAAAATTTTATTTTATTTGTCATTAATTTTTTTGAATGATTATTTGTGTTTTTCTTATTTAATATGCTCTTTGATCCAGTATGTAATACTTGAGTTTTATTTGATTCCAGTATATTGTGGGAAGTCTGGCGTCTGTAAGCTTGTTGTCCAGTATGTTATACTGGATGAGTTTTGTTTAGAGACTAGAATTTTGTTTTATTTGTCATTACTTTTTTTGAATGATTATTTGTCTCTTTTTTTAATTATGCTCTTGATCCAGTACATAATACTTGAGTTTTGTTTGATTTCAATATCTTTTAATGGAAGTTTGTCGTCTTTAAGCTTGTTATCCAGTATGTTATTAGGGTTAATTTTCAAGTATTTTTGTTTGCTTCAACTGCATTATAGATTTCTTCAGTTCTTGTTAAAACTTGAAATCCAGAACAATGTGCTAGATTTCATATTTAAATTTGGTGTAGTTTATTATACGGAAAATCTGTAGAAGAAGGCTTGTTTCCCAATATTTTATACTATATGGTTTTTTATTATGTTTTTTGTTATCGAGTTTAGTAATAAATTTTGTCTGATATATTATACTGAAAGTCTGTCCAGTGAATATTTGTCTTCCAATATGTTATATTGGATGATTATTATAATATAGTTAAGTTTTGTTTGATTCCAGTATATTTTACGAAAAATCCGTTGTGTAAGCTTTCGTTCCGTATGTTATACTGGATGAGCCATTTTTCTCACTATCTTCTTATTTCTTTCCAAGTTCATGGATTCTTGTTTAGTGTATTCAACTCTTTGTTCACCAAGTTGGATTTAGATGAAGTGTGTTACTTAATTCTATGGTTTAGTTTGTTCTACTTCTCTTGTTATTTAATCCAACTAGTGCTTATTAATTTGGTTATGAACTCTAACAAGAAGAAGTCGATTGATCCCAGTGACGCATTTTAAAGTCGCTGGATCTAGGTCCAAAATGGACAATATCACTAGTGGCTGGCTTTTTACATATCCTTAGACCCTGGTGGCGGTAAACTTCAGTGGTCAACTTGAATCCCGCATCGACAAAACACGAGAGAGATGATGTTTGTATAAATAAACAAACCTTAGACCCTAGTGATGGTAAACTTCAGTGGTCAACTGGAATCCCGCATCGACAAAATACGGGAAAGATAATATTTGTATAAGTGAACAAACCTTAGACCCTAATGATGCATTTTAAAACCATGCGGATCTAAGCTTAAAATAAACAATATTATTAATGAGTTAGGCTGCTAAATGGGTAAAATTGAGAGTCATCCATATTTTACGAGATTATAATGAGGTACGGAATTTATGAAAGGCGAAATACATAAATGGCCTCTTCAAGTTGTCCAAAACGATCATTTGAATATCTCAACATACCTATTTATCAAGTAGACACTTCAAGTGTCTGTTAAGTAAATCAAATAGACACTCCGGTACAGCATACCAGATGCGTGAGTTACACTTGCCAAATGAGCCAAATCAATTAACGACACGTGTAATTTGTAATTAAAACTTAACACAAATTAACCAAAAAAAAACAAAATAAATTTAAAATGAAAAATCCCTTCCACAGCGTCTCTTTCTCCTCCTCCCCCC